>LFZO01000473.1:0-32995 GCA_001578225.1 Pseudocercospora musae
TATAGCCGGCCGTATAGCCGGCCGTAACTAATTATCTTTTAGAAAACGTACTATAGTAGATTAAGACTACGTAAATATCTATCGACCTTATAATCCTACGAGCGCTATTCTAGAGACTAATTAAATAGTTAATCTACGATACTAGTATTACTAGCGCTAGCTAGTTCCGCATTTAGTTTAATACTATCGAGGCATTGCGTAAGGCCTCTAAAGTATACCTTACGACTTTCTTCGAGTATATATTACTCCCTAACGTCCTTAATATATACTAACTCTAGATAGCTATTAACCTACTAGCCGTCTATACTAAGCGTATTACTATTTAGTAGAAGGACATTATTATACTAAGTTTGCTTCTAAAGGGCTATTCTATGTAGCCCTCTATTCGCTTTAGGCTATTAAGTAAGTAAGTAAACGTTTTACGGTGTTTCTAGGCTACCTATATGTAATAGTGTATTATAAGCAAGGGCCTAGTCGCTACATTTCTACGCTCTATGGACTAACTATAGAAAACGGGTAGGTAGGGCAGGTATAGCGGTTGTAGTACTATAGGTAAATAAAAGAAGGAGGGTAGAGTATATCTAGAAGAAACGCTTATATCGGCCGTGTATAGACCCCCTTATCTATGTAGCCCTCTATTCGCTTTAGGCTATTAAGTAAGTAAGTGAACGTTTTACGGTGTTTCTAGGCTACCTATATATAATAGTGTATTACAAGCAAGGGCCTAAACTAGTAGCCTAAACGCTAGTAGTGTCTCCTAAGCCTAGGCTAATGCCTTGTTACCTTATCGTTATCGTATTAAGTACTTCTACTAGCGCCGTTTACAAAGATAGCGGCAATCGACTTAACTTAGCTTACTTAGCTTAAGCTTTCCGAGATAGTACTAATATATTGTCCGCTATTGCCTTTACGTAGCGCTTATAGGCTAATGACCTCTATCTCCCGAGTAGTATAATCTCTTCCTCTATACAACTATTGTCTCTTGCTTACTACGTACCTCCTTATCTTAATAAGTGTCCTATTAACCCCGTATTATTCAAACCCCGCTCCTATGTCCTATCTTGCATCTATACTATTATCTTAGCTTTTAGAAAACCTAATAGTCTATCTATCGTTAACGCTAATGCGAATAGTAGTACCGTTAGGTACTATAGCTAGTATATAAAGAGTTTCTTTATATAATAGAAAGGGTAGATTAGAGTATTAGTTACTACGACTCGTATATAGACTCCGTAGTTAAGGATATCGGTCTTAGACCTCTTTAACCGCATAATAACCTATTGTCTCTCTTCGTTAAATATAACGTCCGCTTGTATAATATGCTCTATTAGCTAGACTAGGCTATTAGTATTGTCTCTTGCTTCGTACGTTAATTTACCTAATCTAAATAGTCCGCCGAATGCGAGTATAATTACGGTATTGTAATTAAGCTAATCCTTCGTCGTTAGCGGGTTATAAAGCATAGCTTATACTATACGCGCCGTAACGGGTTATCTATCCTTTCTACTAGTTAGATTAATATTAACCGCTCCTTAGAGGTATCGTTTAATTAACGGCTCGTTAAATACTCGAGTTAGTAGATAGCAATCGACGTAGTAAGAACGAATAGCGTATGTATATATAGATAGGCTCTCGCTAGTAATCGCTTATAGACCTAGTATCTTGTATTCAATAAATATTATTAGTATGTAATAGCTTACTAGCTATAGCTCTTTACTATGCTTTATATATAGTACTATATATTGCCGGATTACTATCTTGTAAGCATTGCGGGTTATAGATTTTAGCCCTCTCTATATAATAAAGGCGAGTCCGCTTATTAGATAATAGCCGGCGAATTCTAGTAGTACGTTATCTTCTACTACGATCTATTAGCATTATATAAGGAGGTTGTAAAGCGTAATAGTACGTCGGCGAGTGCGTTATTATCGGAAGAGAGCTAACTCGGCTCTATATAGATTTCGAATTAAACCGCTATAAGTAGCGCTTCGCGTAGTAGTTAGTTAGCTTCTACTCTAAGCCGTTCTAACTATAAACTACTAAAGGCCGTTAAGCTATCTATATAGATATAGAGGCGGTAGTTATACTACTAGTCGCCCTATAGTCGTATCGCTTCTAATATCGCTTAGACCTCTACAACGTTAATATACTTCTTATTAGCCCGGTACTTAGCGAAGTTGTTAGAAGCGATTGCCGTTATGTTGTTGCTCTAATTGTTATCGTTTCTATAGTACTAGAAGGCTTCGAGACTATAGTTTAAAGCGTCCGTAAAGAGCTAGATTAATAGTAGCGTTATTGTATCTAGCAATCTTACTCCTAAGGATAGTTAGATCGCCGATTGCTACTATTGTAGGTCGCTACGTAGCTTACGAAAGATACGGCGTAGTATCCACTTTCTGTCTTTAAACGCTATAATAAATAAGTATAGGCTAACATTAAATGCCTTTCCGACTACTACTACCCGAGTAGACTACGACAAGTAGCCTACTAGTATTTAAGCTTCTTCTAGGCTTAAATGTCCCTTATCTAGTATATGTAATAGCTCTTACAATATCCTTATCTTCTTATCGCTTGCGAGCCTAGCGATTAGCTCTAGCGTGTTTACTTTAATACTAAGTATATCGATTGTCGTGCCCTTAACGTTCTTCTTATCGTTCTATAGAATACCGAGGAAGGTTGTTATCGTTATCTAAAGGCTTCGGACTATAGCGGCTCGGTATATCTACTATAGTAGAATAATGAAGATAAAGTCGTCTAAATAGTAGTATAAAGTAACCTCTTAGAGTTTGAGTAAGTTAAGGGTTTAACGGAGCTTCTAATAAAGGCCTTCTACGAATAGGTTAAATAGGTACGGAGCCGTTCTAAGGCTAAACGGGAGGGCATTCTCGTAGTATACATTATGTTACTAGTAGAAGCCGAGAAGGTGTCTTTAATAAAGTAAGACTAGTACTATTCGGAAGGCCGCTTTTACGTCCCTCTTAATAATTAGATAGTGCTTACTAGCCTTCAAAATACTAGCTACAATTAAGTTAAAATTGTCGTACGATAAAGTAGCGAATTCTTCCGGTATAGTATCGTTAATTAATGCCCCTTCTAGAAACGATAGGTCGTATATATAGCGGAACCTACTATCGTGTTTTAGTACTAGTCCCTATAGCGAGATTACTATCGCTATAGTAGACCTAGACTCGTAACCTAGAAACTCGTAACCGAGCGCTTTGTTACGTTCTTCCTACGAAAGTTTAGTAATGCGGCCGGCTAATAGCTCTACCGAGAGCTACCTTACTATTTCGCTAGGGTTAAGGATAGCTAATCCATAGTTTAAATAGGCTACCCTACGCTTCTTAGCGTTTTCCGTATTAAACTAATGCCTACTATTTTGAACGCCAATATCCGCTCTAAACTTAATTACATAATGAAGAATATATAATAGATTGCCGGGGTATTCGCGAAGTACGTATAACTACGCTTCTAGCTATAAAGGCGTTGAATTTAATAGAAGGGGGGTTGTTAATAAGCAAACGTTGTAAAGAAGGGTTGTATTCGGTCTCGCAACTACGTCGTTATCGTGTTAGACACTTTTGCTAGCGCTAATACGGAAAGATAGCGGTAATCGACTTATTTCGTTATAGTTGTCTAGTTACTACTAAAGGTCGTCTATTTCTAGGTCGTTGAACTTCGGGTAGGATCGATCGATCGTATAGTAGACCGTATACTTCTTCGGGTCTTGTTTATACTTTAGATAGGTATGTATACGGAAACAGGTTAGATAGTCTAGCTTGTCGTAGTTCTACGAGCGGTAGTATTGCTTACTATACTTGTCTCGAAACTATTATCGTTATTCTTCTATCTAGTCTATCTATCTTAGGAGGCCTAAGGGCGTTGTAGATACTAAAGTCAAGGTAGTTAATAATGCTAGCGATACTACGGTACCGTTAGTACGCCGTTTCTCTAGAGTAACTAGTTGTACTTACTATTAACGCTACTACGTCGCTATTCTATCTACAAACCGTTGTCGCTCTTTGTTCTAGTAGATACTATCGTATATAACATTAGGTATAAGCTTAAGGAGCGCCTCTTCCGGCATCTCGTAATTTAAGGTAAGATAGTTGTCGTTTATTGCTCTCGTAAGGGTAATAAGAGTAACTTCTCGAATACAACGGTCCTAATCGTAGGTTTAATAAAGTGTCTAGAGGCGGTACATAAAGGTAGTTGTACGCTATAGGAGCTTTACTAGCCCTCCTAAGGTAGGGTTGTTGCTATGTATTGTAATTAGTAGTACTTGGAATATACTAAAGACTCTAAATAGTATAGTAATTGAATCGTACGGCACCTACTTAGGTAGTACCTTATATGTAATTATCTTCTCTTTAATAACATTATAGACGTTATATACCGTTCTTTCTACCGATAGCCGGTATAGGTCGTTTAGTACTAATTTAATTAGATTGAGTAGATTGAATATAAGGCTTTATATAGCGTTAAGGTATTTGTTATTAATTAAAGATAGTACAATGGACCGGATAAAGGCCTTATTGTCGCCTATAATAGATTCATAGAGAGGAACTTATTACTTACCTTCTAGTTAAGAAGAAGTAGGTACCGATAGCGGTACTACGTATAGAAATGGCTACTAAACCGAGACTTACTATTATTATTACTATAGTTATTGCGGCGGAGCTATAGCTACGTTATAGGTATTAAGATACTTTGTCCAAACCTCTACTAGCGCGTTCTACGGTAGTACGGCTAGAAGAGGTCGTCCGTTGTACTACTATGCCTACGGCTACTACTAGCTCGATAGAGCGTACGTTTAAGGTCTATTTAAAGGGCCTAGTTAGGCGTTTATTATGTTACTAATGTTCATATTGTCTTGGTCGTCGTCTAAGCCGTATATTGTTTATAAATCGTTAAATTAGGGTTCATCTTAATCTATGTACGTACGAGAGGGAGGTATAGCTTTACTCCCTATTATACCCCTATTCTAACCTCGTTGCCGTCTAACTATCGTACTAATACGATACTAAGCCGACAATATAAGAACTATCGTCTACTACTCGTAAATACTACTTTACGAATAGTGTTAATATCGTCTAGTTCGTATAGCGGTTGTAGTACTATAGGTAAATGAAAGAAGGAGGGTAGAGTATACCCGGAAGAAACGCTTATGCCGGCCGTGTATAGACCCCCTCAAGTATCTTTATTAGAGATATAGACGTTAGCGAGAATCTATATAAGAACTATCGTAAGTAATAAAGGAACGGAAGGGTAGCTATTAGCGCTATGCTATAGAAAGAAATAACTACTCTATCCTTAAGGACTATAATACTAGTAGTATATATAGGTAGGTAGGTTAATCTTATTACTATACTATTCTAACTACTAGACAAGTAGCGATCTCTAGTTTTCCTTGGGAGGGAAAAAGCCCTTTACTCTACCTTCCTAACTCTCTTAAAGCCTCTACTAGTTTTGTATAGTATTAAAAGCCTCTACTCTCTATTATACTATTAGGGATACTAAGCCTTACCTTTAGTTATACTAGTCTTTTGAATATTAAGAGGTTCCCTATGTCTCTATCGACTTAACTAGATTATGTCTACTTCCTCTAGTTTAGTATCCTTTGTTAACTCGTTCCTTTATAGCTTTAAACTAGATAGGAGGGAAATCTAGTTTAGGGAATAGGGTAGTACCCCTATCCCTTTCCTCCCCTTCCTCCCTCCCCTTTAAATACGGGTTATTACTATTCCTCCTACTTTCTAGTTAACTTCTATATTAGCTCTCTACTAAGCTATAAACTATCCCTACCCTTACTTAGTATCTAGTTATATAACCTATACTACTAGAAATTGGATTTCCTATATTGGTTTCTATACTTAGGTATTCTTTGTAGGCTGCCTTATATGCGGTATAAGGAGTAGTTTGTATTAGATACCTAGCCTTTAGAACTAGCATTAGTGCCCCTAGGGTAAAAGCTAGGGCCTAGGGAGCAAATCTAGGGCTATACTCCCCTAGTAGCTATAGGCTATAGGGTATACTAAGTACTTTATCCTCTACATTCCCTCCTCCTTTAAGTAGTTATTAAAACCTCCTCTTTAGTTATTCCTCCCTTCTCTTCGGGACAATTAGTCCTAGGTTACTACGCTAGTTCCTTGTCCCTAGGATAAATTCCCTCCCTAGAAAGGTTAGCCTATCGACTCGGTATTAGTTCCTATGCTAGTTATAGCTACGCTAGGCTCGATAGGTAGTCCGGACAGTTTTCTAAATAGCTAGTCGCCTTAGAGCTAGACTCCTTTTACCTAGGCGCCTTGAAAGTGCCTCCCTAGGTAGCGCTATAGGTAGGAGAGATTTGGCTCTATCGATAACGATAACGTCGCCGCCTCTAGGTTCGTAGCTAGTACCGCGTATAGGTACTCTCCTTTGCTAGCCTAGTAGTATATATAGAAGAAATAACTAGTTTGTCCTTTAGGACTACGATAATAGTAGTATATATAAATAATAATATATTCTCTATCTCGATATTTCGCAATTTCCGCCTTTCTAATATTTCTATTGTTCGCTATAAACTTATTGAATTTTTAGGTTTGAACCTAGACAAACTTCCGGTTCCCTAAGATTAGATCTAGACAAATAGGTTAGGTTCGGTTTTGAACCCGAAGCTAACCCGAACTAACCTACTAGGACGTCTAAAAATGCCTTTCTATAGAGACACGATTATCGACAACCTAGATAGACTTTTTAGTTCCTTTAATAATAGAAACTACCGAGATAATAGCTAAGAAACAGATCGCGAGTCGTTGCTCTCTCTTCTAAGAATATCGTTATTATCTCTATCTATACTAATACAAATAATAAAACTACGACTTCCTTGGAGTAAGTTAGCCTATATTCTATCTAAGACTAGTACTAATTTTTTTGGCTATAGTAGAAACTAACGAACAACCTATTCGTACTAGTAATACTATTAGTTAGAAAACATAGATTCCTTAGAAGAAATTTATAAGGAGCCTTCTAACTAAGAGTCCTTAGAAATAGCGTAAAGGCTAGTTATAGCCTATAAAGTAGGCGTTAAGACGTAGGAAGAGTATCGCTTTTAAAAGCAATACTAGTAGTAAGAAGTTTAAGTCGAAGTAAGGCATAGTCGCCCTCTAGGAGATTCGGTTCTATTAAAATACTAAAGGTATAGATCTCTTAATAAACAAGCTTCCTTTCTAGCGGCTCGTTAAGGAGATAGTACTATATTATAAAGCCGACCTATGCTTTTAGAGTACCGCGATTAAAGCTCTATAGGAAGCGAGTAAGGCGTTCTTAACGACTATATTCGAGCTAGCTAACCTACTCACAATTTACGCTAAATAGGTAACTCTATAGTAGAAAGATATATAGCTTATCGTAAAGATCTAGACGCGACTTTTAGGAGAATAATACTATTAATTCGAGATAGTTAGTCTAAGTCTTTATAGCTATTTCTTCGATACTTAGGGTCTTACTATAGCTAGCTATACTACTAGCTATATATTTAGCTTTTGTTAGAAATAGACTCTCTATCTAGTTTCTTTAGGACATTGGTTAAGGCTAGTTCGCCTAATTAGGCCTGGCCTAGGAGTATCTCTCCTTTATCTTTATACTTGTAGTTTAGATAGATCTTTATCCTTTTTATCTAAAACGAATTAGGTCCCTTAGTATGCCTAAACTCCTCTACCTACGCAATCTAATTTAATAGGTTATAAGCCCGGGTTAGCTATTATACGCCTATAGGCTTGAAGGTAAAGGAAAAACTAGAGGGAAGTAGCTACAAGTTTAGTACTTAGTCTATAATACTTAAGAGACCAAACTAGTAATAGAGAGACCCTATAGTTTAGGGCTAGACACTTTACAAGAAAGAGCTAGTAGACAATAGCCTAATCTATAGCTATATAATCTAGGATAGAACTAGTTATAAGACTAGGCTAAGAGCCTATAGTAACTTAAGATAAAGATAGGTATACAAGAGATAGTTGTGCCTCTTATATTAGGTACAAAGGAAAATGTTTACCTATATAAAGATAGGGACAAACCCTTCCTATTAGAGATGTAAGACCTACGTATTAGACACTCTAATAGGCTATCTACTAAACAGATTGAAACTAGTAGAGTAACTTTCTACTAAGTAGAAGTAGCTTAACCTATAGCTAAGATATAGAAGAGTAAAGGATTTAAAAGGTAAATAGGCTATTAAGGGAAGTTCTAAGAACAGGAATAGTTGCAATAGAGGCTAGGAAGACTTTAGGGTCTTCTTAGTATACTAAACTAGTATTAGCTAATAACACTTTAGAGACTAAGCTTATAAGCCCTAAGACAACTACTTAAAAGGCTAACTACCTTTTATAGGAACTAGTATAGAACTAGTTAAGGTATCCTATATAAGATTAAAGTAGGACTAGTTAATACTAGATAGCTTATGCCTAAATACTGTTTTAGAGAATACTATAAGCCTCTAATACATCTTAACTAGGCTATAGGAGTTATAACCCTACTATGTTTAAGGAAGATTGCTTGTAGAATCTATAGTAGAAGGGTACTAAAGTAGTATGCTTCTTTATTTATCCTCTACTAAGCAAAGGACGCACTTCTTAATAACTGCCTATACCTTATATATAGGTAGTAGTAGAGTGTATTTACTAGAGGAATTCAGATCTAGAAAATAGCTTAGGAGGCTATTAAAAACACTTCTTGTTTAGATTCCTTTTCTTAGCTTAGTAAAGCTATACACATTTATTTCTAGCTTAGTAATATATATACTTAGCAAGCTAACAAATTCCTTTCTAGCTAGCTTATCCTTTAGAAACAATAAATAAGCTAGTATACTATAAGATATAGATACTTAAGACAAAACATCCGGATTACTAAAGAGACCTTGCCCTATCTTAATAAAGGAGAATTTAGAGTAATGGTTTAGAAGGATAGAGATTTTCTTAAGAGGAGAAGATTTGTTCTATACTATCCTAGAAGTTAGCAACCAACCCATTACTACTAAATCTTAATACAAGACTATCTAGTAGATATCCCTATACTTAAGAGAAGATAATAAAGAGCTAGTTTTAGATATAACCTCTATAAAGGCAGTTTAGGGAGAACTAAAGAAGAAGTATATAGATAATAAGGCATTAGGGAGAAAGATGTTGAAGTAGTACTTTAACTATTAAATAATAGATAGGACAATTGATATAGTATAGTTATACTTGCTTGCATTAGGTAGGAGAATCAAGAATGCTTAGCTAAAGCTAGCTATAGCTCTTAAACTAGAAGCAAGGATTTAAGTTCTTCTTTCTAGATTACCTAACTAATAGTTATCTATTAGAGATGCTATTAATAGCTAACTATTACTATTACCTAATAGCATCCTTTCAATTCTTTAGGAGAAGGAGGTAGATATACTAAAGCTACTAGAAACTTAATAGGCACTTATAGCTAGGGCTATATCCTTAAAGGACTAGAAAAAACCCTAGAGGTTTACTACTATAAGGTAGGAAAGGGGTCTATACAAACTATATAGTTAGGATAACTATATAATAATCCTCTACCTATACCTAGAGATAGTAAGACAAATAGTCTAGGTAATTGTAAACAACAAGCTTATAGATAACAAGAAATTGTTAGTAATAGTTGTACATAATAAGGAGGGCTCTAATAAGGAAGTAGACTAATTTAACTAGACTAATAGTTAAGGGGAGTGTTAGAAATAGACTCTCTATCTAGTTTCTTTAGGACATTAGTTAAGGCTAGTTCGCCTAATTAGGCCTAGCCTAGGAGCATCTCTCCTTTATCTTTATGCTTATAGTTTAGATAGATCTTTATCCTTTTCATCCATAACGAATTGGGTCCCTTGGTATGCCTAAACTCCTCCGCCTACGCAATCTAATTTAATAGCTTTACCTATTATTTTAATATTATATCGAATCTACCTAGTCGCGTATATATTGTCCTCTACTCTTACTATTATCGAGCTTTATTACGTTATTTTCGGTTATTGCTTATTAGATTTTTAATATATATTCTCTATCTATAGCTAGCTATACTACCGGCTATAGATTTAGCTCTACTTATTATTTCGATATTGTATTAAATTTGCCTAGTCGTATATATTCTATCCTCTACTCTTACTATTGTCGAGCCTTATTACGTTAGTTTTGGCTATTGCGTATTAGATTTCTTTACGTATACTCTCTAACTATAGCTAGCTATACTACTAGCTATAGATTTAGCTTTACTTGTTACTTTAGAATTATATCAAATCTCGCCTAATCGCGTATATAATGTCTTCTACTCTTACTATTATCGAGTAGTCTTACTATTATCGAGGTCTTATTACATTACTTTCTATTATTTTCTACTTACTTCCCTAGAAACGGTAGTAACGATGTTTTTGTTATACTAATCTATAATACAATTGCGTATAATAACAACTTTCTTCAATTCGGCTTTTATATTATATATTGCCTATTCTTTGCCTATACTATAGTTCTATACCTTTAGTTACATACTTATTATATCTAGAATAGCCGGAAAGTCTATCGCTACTACTACTAAGAAGAATAAGAAAGGTACTACTCGCGTCCTTTACAACATCTACGCTACTACCTATAAGGTCTAGAAAACTACTACCTTTAAGCCTAGTAAGCTAAATAAGAAGGCAACTATAAGCATAGGTTATAGAAACGTAGATAGTAAGTTCTACTTCTTGTATAGCCGGCTATATAGCTAGCTACAACTAATTATCTTTTAAAAAACGTATTATAGTAGATTAAGACTACGCAAATGTCTACTAATCTTATAATCGCGCGAGCGTTATTTCAAAGACTAGTTGAATAGTTGATCTATAATACTAGCGTTATAGGCGCTACCGAGTTCCGCTACTAGTACAATACTATCGAGGCTTTATATAAGGCCTCTAAAGTATATCTTACAACCTTTTTCGAGTATATATTACTCCCTAACTTCCTTAATATATACTAACTCTATATAGCTATTAGCCTACTAGCCATTTATGCTAAGCGTATTACTATTTAGTAGAAGGACATTGTTATACTAAGTTTGCTTCTAAAGGGCTATAGTATCTTTATTAGAGATATAGACGTTAGCGAGAATCTATACAAGAACTACCGCAAATAATAAAGGACTAGAAGGGTAGCTATTAGCGCTATACTATAGAAAGAAATAACTACTCTATCCTTAAGGACTACGATACGAGTAGTATATATAGAAGAAATAACTAGTTTGTCCTTTAGGACTACGATAATAGTAGTATACATAAATAACAATATATTCTCTATCTCGATATTTCGCAATTTCCGCCTTTCTAATATTTCTATTGTTTACTATAAACCTATTGAATTTTTGGGTTTGAATCTAGATAAACTTCCGGTTCCCTAAGATTAGACCTAGACAAATGGGTTAGGTTCGGTTTTGAACCCGAACCTAACCCGAACTAACCTACTAGGACGTCTAGTCTAGATAATACTAGAAGGACTACCTAGATATAGAAAAGGGGCTATCCTAAGACTAGAGAAGATCTAAAACTAGGTACTAAGACATATTATAGGAATATATAAGAGTATAGTAGAAGGGGTCCTCTAAAGAGAAATACAAGCCCCTCCCCTCTCCCTATACGTATAAAAGATAGTAAGGCAATAGTTAGTTAAGATAGATAGTAAACCGGCTACTAAGTATATCTAGGAGAGATATAAGAAGATCTAGAAGGAATATAGGAGAAGAAGGGGTATAGCCTAGGTACAAGACCTAAAGATAAGATAAAGATAGATAGTAGAATAGATTAATAAGTAGACTAGGGAATATATCTAATAGGGAGGAATAATACTAAAATTATAGTAGATACTAGATAGCCTAGTAGGTTAGGTATAATCCGAGAAATTAGATCTAGGTTTAGTTTCTTAGTAGGAACTAGACGTTTAGTATAGGTTCGGGTTCTAGGACCTATACTAATTTTAGGGCGGTACCTAGACTTTTTCTAGATTATATAAGCGTTACTAAAAAGACTAGCTATACTACTAGCTATATTAAGGAAGCTTTACTTTCGTACTACTTAGTACTCCTTCTATAGTATCTATCTATTACCTAGGTCGCTATTGCTATAGAAACCTTATATAGATTACGTTATGAATTTTAGAGCTATACTACTAATACTTATCTTACGAAAACTTCAATATTAATATTCTATAATAACTACGTAAAATAGCTTACAATAGGCGTCCTACTTCATCTACTATCTATAGTAGTACTTAGTAACTATATTAAGTTAACTACGAGCTTAGTAACTATATCTATAACGCGAAAAATAAACTTAGTAATCGCGTACCGAGCTTAAAGCGTTATAAGACAAAAGAAGAGTATTCTATATATAGGAAGACTATAGTAGATACAAAACGAGTCTTATAGATATCTAAGACTAAACAAGTCTTAAGAAAGACGAAAAGAGCTAAGTAAACTATATTCTAATAGTAGCTAGAGAAGTAGAAGGAGAGACCTAAGTAGGATAAAGCTACATTTTAATAGAAAAGTAAGGCTAAATAAGAAGAGAAGCTATCTAGTCTAAGACTAGTCTTCTTATAGTAGAGGAATAGAGGATAACTTAGATAGCCTAGTAGGTTAGATATAATCTAAGAAATTGGATCTAGGTTCGGTTTCTTAGTAGGAACTAGACGATTAGTATAGGTTCGGGTTCTAGGGCCTATACTAATTTTAGGTCGAAACCTAAACTTTTTGTAGGTTATATAAGCGTTACTAAAAAGACTAGCTAGACTACTAGCTATATTAAGGAAGCTTTACTTTCGTACTACTTAGTACTCCTTCTATAGTATCTATCTATCGCCTAGGTCGCTATTGCTATAGAAGCCTCGTATAGGTTACGTTATAAATTTTAGAGCTTTATTACTAATTCTTATCTTACGAAAACTTCGATATTAATATCCTATAATAACTATGCAAGATAGTATAGGATAAGCGTTCTACTTAACCTACTATCTATAGTAGTACTTAGTAACTATATTAAGGTAACTAAGAGCTTAGTAAGTATATCTATAACGCGAAGAATATACTTAATAATCGTATACTAAGCTTAAAGCGTTATAAGATTAAAGAAGAGTATTCTATATATAGAAAGACTATAGTAGATATAAAATAGATATCTAAGACTAAACAAGCCTTAAGAAAGAAGAAAAGAGCTAAGTAAACTATATTCCGATAGTAGCTAGAGAAGTAGAAAGAGAGACCTAAGTAGGATAAAGCTATATTTTAGTAGAAAAGTAAGGCCGAACAAGAAGAGAAGCTATCTAGTCTAAGACTAGTCTTCTTATAGTAGAGGAATAGAGGATTAGTATTACTATAGCTAGCTATATAGCTAGCCTTACTAGATTTATTATTAATCGAATACTAACTCAATCTAGGAAAGAAATTAAGATAAAGGACAAAGAGGATCTATACGATAAATATATAGTAGTAGATGTTTTAACTAGGATAAGCTTAATAGAGAAAGTACTTAACGATTATCTAATAGAATAGTATAAATAGAGCGACTTAGATATAAAAGATCTACCTATAGAGTCTAAGAACTAGGATTTTATTAATCTAAGTTAGCCTCTTCCTCTAAGTTATAAAGCTAAGATACAAGAGGTAGCTAAGGAGCTTTGATACCTAAAACTTCTCGATATCGAGTTTCGCGTAGTATATATATATTAGTATAAGGCTATTTATTCGATATAGAGAAAGCTATAGGTAGTTAAGTAGTTTAAGAGGGATATAAAGACTAAGGTCTAGATTAGAAAGCTATTAAAGATAGTAGGAAATAGTAGAGTTTAGATATATCCTTTATAGCTAGCTAAAAAGTTAGGTCTTACTAACAGTTCTATAGAAAGCTTTAAGTTAGGGATGCTTCCCTATACTATACGAAATCTATATCCTTACTAAGTACGCCGTTATTCGAAATATTAATATATAGGACAAAACCTTTCTACTATACTTTAGGAGTACGCCTCGCTTAGATTAGCCTAGGTACTAGCCTAAGAACTATAATCTCTACTACTACTACTTTAAGGATATAGTATACTCGGGATATAGTAGAGTAAAAGCTCTCTACTATTACGTCGATATCGAGAGGAAGTAGCTCGAGGAGACGAATAGGTACTATAAGATACTAGCTAAGCTAGGCTATAAAGGAATATTAAAGCTAACGTACCTCTTAACGATATGTCTTAGTAATTCGAAGGATAGAATATATCTTAGCTTAGGGTAAGTAGCTATAGACTATATATACTCTACTTATATAGTAGTAGATACCGCTAGAGTATAGTAGACGACTAAAGATATAGTTATATAAGATACCGAGTAGATAGCTATAGACTAGCTCGCATAGTAGTTTATATAACTATTAAAATAAAGATTATAAGTACGCGACTATATATCCTAGAATTTCTATTCTTCTTACTAGGCTAGCTACCTATATTACTAAAATTTTGCCTCGTATCTAGCTATCTATATTTTTATATTATAGTTCGGACCTTTTTAACTTTCTTTCTTACTTTAATAGTAATATATCTAACTATTAAAGCTCCTTAGGACTCTCGGTTATTAATCCTAAGATTCCTATCTAAGTCGCTATTTTCCTATATCTATAAGCTACTATACCTCTAAATACTGACCTCCTTAATAGTCCTACTATCCTAAATACTCGCTTATTACTAAGCCAACGAATAATAAGATTACAATTATACTCTATATAGTTATTAAGAGTATAGACTAGATCTTAAAGGTAACGAGGAAACAATAGATCTTTAAGTCTATCTATTTAAAGTCCTCTAGAAACACGAAATAATACCTTAATATCGACTATTCGAATAAGAAGTAGTCTAGTAGGGACTTAGTTCTTTAGTAGAGATAGTTAACGTTCTTATTAATCGTCGGTATCGATAGCCTAACGAAATCTCTTCTTTCCTAAGAATACTTAATTAAGGGCCCTATTAGTTATTAATCTACTAGTCTTTAATAAATAGGATAACGTCTATATCTAGAAGAAGGAATATTACGAGCCTTTTTATTAATAGGTCTAAGAGACCTTGTAGAATATAGTAAAAAGCTCTAGTTATCCCTCGTTTTAGAGGCTATAGAACATCTAGAAGTTTCCTATTAGTTAGGGAAGTAAGGATAGGAATAGTTTTATCTAGAAATATTTAACTAAAGGAGCTATATATAGGATAGTTACTATACTCAATAGGCTTAAGGGCTAGCTAGTAGTAATATGTAATTTCTTTAGGCTAGTTATAAAGTATCTATTAATTAGGAATAGTAATACTACTATAACGAAGTATTTAAAGACTTAAAAGTATCGTTTAGTATAGGGGAATTAATAGGACGAGGTAGATACTAAATTTCGAACTAAGATAAGAGTACTTCCCTATAGCTAGCTATATACTAGCTACTTAGGATATAATAAATAAGCCTAATAATATTATAGTAAGGAAAGAAGGACGTATATATAGTTAACGCTAACGAGTATAGTCTCGAGGATTTCTATTAACTAGCTAACGAGATAATTATCGTTAATAGACTTTTAGAAGACTTCTTTAAGAGGAAATTAGTCTTAAAAACGTACTACTACCTTACTAATAATCCGCTCCTATTTCTCTAGGCAAGTAATCTAATATAGTAATTTCGTATAAAATATAGAGAATACTATCTAAGAGATTAGGGATCTAGTAGCGCTAGCTAACTAGGTAGCGATCGCAATTAATAGCTAGTTAAATAGGACGATATAGGCATTATTCCTCTTTATTATACTTTACTTTATCGATAAGTAATAGAAATACTATAAGTTAATAATCGGATTTCCTAAAATTATAGAAACCTACTCTAGAGCAAATATAGTAGATTTAGTCTAAAAAGCGCTAGAGTAAGTTAAGGTTTATACTAAGCTAGTTACTATTACGATAGATAACATAAGTAATAATAAAATGCTCTATGAAAACTTATAGGTAGCCTTCCTAGTAGCTATCTTATACTAATACTAATTTTGTATAAGTAGTAGTCGAGAAACTTAGTTAAACTATCGTAATATAAATAGTACTATCTATTAGGCTATTAGAGGATACTAACGAGGAATATAAGAACGATTCTAGGTCTAAGGACCTAACTAGTCTCGCGATAGAGTCGATAGATATAGACCTAATATTCGATACTAGAGTAATAATTCCCTCTCCTAAGAAGTTTCCCTATCTAGCCTATATAGTACAAATCGCTATATAGGCGCTATTTACGAAATTAAAGCTAGTACTTTAGAAGGACGAGTAGTAGAAGATGTTAGACGAAAAGAAAGTATAGGATAAGCTAAGTACTTTAAAGGCGGCTATAAAAGCTTCTAAGGAATAGAGTCTTACTATAGTTATTTATAAAGTAAGTATAGCTAGCGCTTATAGCTAGCTATATAGCTAGCTACTAGTTTTCTAAACTAACTAATATAGATCCGCTAGATAGTAATCTATAGTAACTCTAGCTTGTAGCGATAGTACGCGTTCGTACTTATCTAGACAAATCTTATAGACAAGCTATAGATTAATAGTAAAAGTATTACTTAGAATAAGAAATAGTAATTCTAGCCTCCGAAACGACTACTTCGATTAATCTAGGACGTTAAGACTAGATTCGACTCGTCGTTCTATATACTAGTCTAAGTATATAAACTACGCTATATAGTACACTAGTACTACATTAATCAAGGTATCGAATAGCTAGCCTTAACTAAGGTAGAGTAGAGATAGGTAGAATATCTTGTTTCGGTTATAAGGCTATACGCTATCGTTACGAATATAATAGGAAGGATCCGAGGACTAACGATCTATTAGGTATTCGGGTATTATAACTAGCTCTTTAACGAACTAGATTAACCTATAAAGAAGCTAAGTAAAAAGAGTATTCCCTAGAAGATTACTATAACCAAGATACTTATAGTATTAGAACAAAAGCTTAATAAATATTATTTAGCTACTTTTAAGACCTTCGGCAATATCTATAGTATCGTAGTCCTCCTTTATCTAATATAGAAGACTAAATTCTAGTAATAGGACGAGTAGAAGGACGAACTAAAATAGGAAGAATACTACTAGTTAGTATTAAAGGAGCTTATCGAGGAATACTCTAATTATATAGTATATAGAGCTAAGGGATAGTAATAGTAGAAGAAGGTTAAGAAATCGCGAACGTTGTTTATATTTAGTACCTAGGCCCCTAAATAGGACGAGATTAAGGTAAGGGAAGCTCTAGACGAACTCGAGATATATCGAAGATAAAGTAAGTACTACTATTAGTATAGTTATTATCCTAAGCTATAAGCTAACGAGAATTAGACTTATCCTATTTTACAAACGATTTCTTAGAGGATAATATATTAGGGATATAGTCTCGAATCGCCGAGAGTTATCTAATAATCGCTATAATCGCTTAGGATATCCTAGTAATCCTTAAGATAGGAATCGGAATAGAGTACTCGTTTAGTATTAGGTAGTATTAGTACCGATATAATCGAACATATAGTCTAACCGTCTTTAAGATAATTATAATTAATAAGAATTTTCTTATATAGAAGAAATAGAGAATAATCCTTATATTTTAATATTAGATAATATACTTAGAGAGGAAGTAAGGATAGAGAAAGAGGAGAATAAGAACTAGGATAAGGAAGAAGATACTCGATTTAGCCCTTCTATCTAATTAATTAATAATAACGAGGAGGAAGGTAATAAGTCCTCGAAGCGAAAGCGGAAGCGATACTAAGGGGATCTAGATAGGAATTCTAAATAGAGGATCTATAGATAGTAAGATTAATAAAATTAATATAGCTAGCCTTATAGCTAGCTAGGTAAAGTCCCTTAGATCTATACCGAGCTCTAGGCACTACCTCTAGATACAAGTCGCTATCTATATACAGTTAGTTATTCCTATTTTTATACTAACCCGAGAGCTAACTATACGAGTTTTTAATAAAGTACGCTATCTACTCTACTATATATACTCTATTTATCCTATAGTCGCTAGCTAGCTATATAGCCGGCTATAGTAAGTAGCTATTACCTTACCTATACTATACTTAAACAAGTATAGCCTATAGCCCCTCTAGTTTCTAATCTAATAAATCGCGATTCGTAGGCTTTAAGGGGAAATAGCTAGGAGATAGTAGCCGAATATTATATAATACCTACGCCTCTATATCTATACTTATAGGATAGATATATTTAGTAGCGCTAAGAGATAAAGAAAGAAGGATAGCGATATAGCCTCGCTCGTAGGTAGAGGCTATACTAAGATCTATCTACCTCGTAGAGTATATATTAGTTTATAAATCCTTTACTTTACTCTTTACTATACTTTCTATACTAAGAATATATCTATACTCTTATTTAAAGAGCTATATCGTATAGTATACAAGATCGTATTAAATAAGAAGAACTAAGAGCTATATTAGAAGATCGTAGACTTTAAGGAGAAATAGTTAGGAGATATAGTATAGCTAGCTATAGATAAGAAGTTATAATTCTATCTATACTATACTCGAAGAAGTATAGCGGATAGCGCCTCTCGCTTCTTATTCCTCGAATTCTATTAACGAGAGTACAAAAGAGTTATTAGTATATACTTTAATATATACGAGCTAATCCTAATCTATAACGTTAGTAGTAAGTAGAAGATAGATAGTACTTTTAAGATATAGTTACTTTAGGATTAATAGGTATATATGTCCTAGAGTCGTCCTTTAGTATCTATAATTTAAGTAAAAGTAGTACGAAGCTAAGGATAGAAGAGTATAATAAAAGATATAAAGGAAGATTTTATACGATATATAGCGCTACTACGTAACTACTAATAAGTACTAAGTCGAGTAACTAGAAAGTAAGCTAGAAAACTAGCTAGTAATAAGTAAGTAGTTATTACCTTACCTATACTAGACTCTAATAAGTATAGTATATAGAACCTTTCGCTTCCTATCTCTCGAATTCTATTAACGATAGTATAAAGGAGCTCGCTATAGATACCGCGTTCTTCGATATATATTAAGGAAGATCTTTTATAATAACTTGAAGTATATATATATACCTCTATTACGTACATAATGCCTAAGGCTATAACTACTATACTACTTATATTTAGACTTCCTCGTAGATAGTCCTCTCGAATACACTAGTTACATTAAGTAGTTATAAGCCCTCTACGTTTCTAACGTACCTATATCTAGGTACCTCTATCGACTACTATGTAGCTAGTATTGTTAATACCTTAGCGTAACGCGCCGATACGTCGTCGTCGCCGCCGCTACTACTTAAGTATTCTAGTAGATACTAGCACTTCGAGTCTATTTAATTAATACCGCGTTAGCTATCCGCTATATATATATACCTATATTCGGCGTAAGGCTAATGTACGGTTTGTATTGTATTGTCTCTTATCTCTTTAATACTATCGCTATCGCTAAAGCTATCTACAATAGTACTAATAGTAACCGGTATCGCTAGCGCTTATATAAGCAATATTCCTAAGCTAAAGAATAAGGAGAATTACCTATTATAGTCCTATACCACTAAGGGTACCCTTAAAGGTATATCGGTATAGCGCTATATATAAGGCACCTACCTACGACTAATAGTTAAAGACTCGAGTAAGTTAATAGAAGAATTTGAAGACTACTAGGATAAATAGGAGGCTAAAGACTAAATAGCCTATACCTAGATCTTTGCTAATTGCGTAGCCGATATTTAGTAGTCGCTACTTAGACTCGGTACCTCTCAAGACGTATAGGACTTCCTTAAGAACAAGTATACTAGTAATAGTAGGTCTACTAAATTCATATTGTTCTAGGAGTATTCTATTCTTTAGTATAAGGGCAAGGACATTGAGAAGTTCTACAATAACTATAAGAAGAAGCTAGGTATACTAAAGGAGACTAAGTTAGCTATTAGTAACTACTAAGTACTAAGTAGTCTACTTCTTTATTATACTTATTAGCCCCTTCTACGAAGCCTTTGTATAGATAAGACGCGAGCAAATGCAAGCTACTAACTTTGGGATTAATAGTAATATACTAGACAATATTATTAGTATATTACTCGATAAGAACGTTGTATAGCTTCAATAGGCCTAGTATAGTAGATACTTTAGTCTACAAAAGCTAGCTTAGTCGTAGTAACTACTAGCTAGTAATAATAACTATAACTAGGCGCCCTATAGTAGCGCTCGTAGTAGCTATAGAGCCAATAGTAGACGTAGTCGTAGTAGAAATAACTAGAATAGTTAGAATCGCGAGAAGTGCTTATATTATAATAGTACCTACCTATTAGATAGGTACTATACTAAGTACCCTTATCTAAAGGAAGAAGACCGACTCTATCGTAAGTATAAGAAGGCTAAGAAGAAAGCATAGTAATAGCAAGGGCTAACTACTTAGTAGTAGTAGTAGTAACCTTAACCTACGTAGTAGGGCCTATTTACTACTAGTATATCCTTATTCTATAACGATCTACGACCTAACTCTATACTACCTAGTAACTACTTATTTAATACTATAGTCGAGGTCAAGGTTAGTAATCGAGCCTATATAGTACTATCGGCTACTATATATACAATAGACTAGGTTATAGACTTGGGTACTAGTATACATATAATTACTAATCTAGTATTACTTATTAAGTATAAAGGTTACAATATTCTAGTACGATTTAGAGGCAATACTAAGCAAGCAATACTAATTAGTACTACCTAGACTAAGATTATTAATAATCGAGGGATTAGTATAATGTAGCTTACTAAGATACTATATATACTAGGTCTAGTAGCTAACCTTATATCTACTAAGAAGTTAGCCGATAAGGGCTACTTCTATTACAATAATAGACGAGTCCTATTTACCTATAGTAGCGATAGTAACGAAGTAACGGTTACTTAGACCTACTATAAGAATAGTCTCCCCTTTCTATATATCCCTATATCCGGACCTAACGGTAAGGTAGCTATTATACTTCTATTAAAGAAGGGGATACTAGTAGGAACTATAAACGACTAGTACCTACGGTATAGTTACATTTACTATAGCAAGTTACTATAGCTAGAAGCTAATAGATATATCGTAATCCTTAGAGATAAGAAGAAGACCTTCCGTAACTACATTACCTATCGCTTATTAATAGTATATAAGGAGTACAATCGACTACTATAGCTACGACCTTCTATAATCTATTATATTATTAGTATAGATATAGTCTATATTACTAACCCTAGCCTACTCTAAGAGCGCTACTTTACGCTCTTTACCTATACTAAGTTAGCTTATCGCTATGAATACCCTAGTATCCTAAAGATAGGTACTATACTAGTAATTAAGTATTATCGTATATATGTTCGTACTTAGACTAGCTACGCTATTCCTATATACTACCTCGATAGAGGGGATAAATATAGAGGCAATAGTCTACTAGAGTAGGCTTGTAATAATAGTATTATACTATAGGTTACTACTCTATATTTATCTATACAAAATAGACTTACTAAGGTTAGTAACTATATTGTCTATATAATAGCTCGAAAGATAATACTATAGGTAAACCTTCTAAAGGCTCTATAGCTATACGTAGTTAGCGTAGCTATACATATCCTAAATATTACGCCTACCTAGGTCAATAGTAGCGATAGTCTATATATAGTTATAGCTAAGGAGCTTAACTAGTCTCGAAAGCATCCTCGCTTATAGTACCTATATGCCTATAGCTATATAACTATTACATACGACTATAGTATTACTTATAGTAAGAAGTTTAATACCTATAGTAAGCTTAGCAAGTTTGTTAGACATACTAAGGACTCTATAGACTCTAGTAAGTACATAATCTATCTACCTAATAAGTATAAGGTAATTGCTTCGAAGGATGTATAGTTTCTTAAGTTAGAATCTAAGTCAAAATTAGAGTTAGGATCTAAGTCAAAATCGGACTCAAAATCTAAGTCAAAATCGGACTCAAAATATAAGTCAAAATATAAGCTACTACTACTAGAAGGAATGTAGCTATATACTAATCCTAACGACCTTTCTAAGAGCAAGTTTATAACTATTGAATTAGTTATACCTACACTATTTAATACGACAATAGGCGATACTCCGATACCTATACCTAGTATTATTTAATAGCTCTAACCCTAGCAAGAGGGACCTATAGAAGAGCTTGAAATACTACTAGTAAATAATATTATTAATCTACTACTAATCGAAGATAATATACTAGGAGTCTAGCCGTTAAGTAATAAAGATAGCTTCTAATCTACTAAAGAAGAGTTCAATCTAAATACTAAGAAGGATAAGCCTAGCTAGTTACTAGAGTTTGAGTAACCTAATAGTATTAATACTCGTAATACTCGATTAACCTATAGTAAGAAGACTACTCGTAACTTGCTACGTAGATACCTAGTAGATACTCGAAAGGATTAGTATATCCGTAACCTATCTAATATGCCTATCGCCTATATAAAGGGCTTTATAGCTACCTACTATATTGCTAAGTAGAACGACGATCCTATTCCAATTCTAAAGAGCTATAAGGAAGCTAAGGAGTTACTATATTGGCTACAATAGTAGGAAGCCTATAAGGCTAAATACAAGTCATTAATAGACAATACTACCTAGATACATATTCTAAAGCTAGAAGTACCTAAAGGTCGTAAGGTTGTCTATAGTAGATAGGTCTTTACTATTAAGCGTAATACTAATAGCAAGGTTAGTCGCTTTAAGGCATACTAGGTTATTAAGGGGCTTACTTAGATTAAGGAACAAGACTATAACGAGACCTATACTATAGTCGCTAAGCTATCTACGCTACGAGCTCTATTTGCTCTTATTGCTTACTATAACCTAGAACCTTAGTAGTTCGATATTCTAACTACCTTCTTAAATACTACTATTAGCGATAAGTACAAGATCTACGTTAAGTAGCTACATAGCTTTAAGAACCGTAGTAGTAAGGGCATAGTCTACCTACTACTAAAAGTACTATATAGACTAAAGTAGTTACCTATACTATAGTACGAAGAGCTCTATAAGTACTTAAAGAGCCTAGATTTCATTCCTATAATAAGCGACGTATATGTATTCAAGTATACGGTTAGCGGCTCAATTATCGTTATCTATATAGATAATATAATTATTATTGTATACTCTATAGCTACTTTATAGATAGTCGCTTAGTTACTAAAGGATCGCTTCTATATACGAGAGCTTAGTAACCTTTACTATTATCTCGGTATACGCATTATTCGCAATCGTAAGGACTATACTATCTATGTAGTATAGGATGCCTACCTAGGTCGACTTGCTAAGAAGTATAGAATAAAGGGCCGTATAGTCCCTACGACTCTAATAGCTCTATACTATATTAAGACTACTATTTAGCGTATCCCTAATAACTATATAGCTAGTACTACCTTTAAGACTAAGTATTAAGAAGGTATTAGCGAAGCCTTATAGCCTACAATAATTACTCGACCTAATGCCTACTATACTACTAGCTTATTGTCTCGATTTGTTACTAACCCGACTAAGGAGTACTACTATGCCTTGCTATAGTTAATTGAATACCTTGTTAGTACTCTTAACTACGGTATATACTTCTAAGGGACATAGAGCAATAAGCTCAATCTTGCTAGCTACTACGATGCCTTATAGGCTAATAATCCGATTACCTACTACTCTACTAGAGGCTTCTATTTCATACTAGCTAGTAGACTACTTCTATACAAGTTAGGTCGCTAGACCTTAGTTACTTTGTTATCTATAGAGGTAGAGTATGTTTAGCTTACTACTACTACTACTAAGGAAGCCGTACCCCTTATACGTATACTAGAAGAAATAGGGTACAAGGATACTATTAAGTCTATTACCTTATACGAGGATAATTAGTTAGCGATTGCTATTACTAAGTCTACGACTAATAGCTATACCAAGTATATAGATACTAGGATATACTATATCCGAGAGAAGATTACTAATAGTATAGTTATCGTTACCTAGATTAGTACTTATAATTAGATTACTAATAGGTTTACTAAGCCGCTTAACAAGCTTAAGCATAGTCGCTTTGTTAAATAGTTAAACCTTGTAGACTATAAGAGCGCTATTCAAAACGCTACTTAGCCTACTACTAAGTATTAGTCTAGTTAGAAAGAGGATGTATATTGTTTAGTTTAACTACTAGTCCGTTTAATGCCCCTTTGTTTGCTTTGTTCGGCTATATATACGCGATAAGGGGATAACTTAAAGTATGTATATATACCTCTATTACGTATATAATGCCTAAGGCTATAACTACTATACTACTTATATTCGGACTTCCTCGTAGATAGTCCTCTCGAATGCACTAGTTAGATTAAGTTAATATAAAGTACTACTATATAACTACTAATAAGTATGAAGTAAAGTAACTAGAGGTTAAGCTAGAAAAATAGCCGACTATATAGCTAGCTATAGATAAGTAGCTATTACCTTACCTAGACTATACTCGAACAAGTATAGCTTATAGCGCCCCTAACTTCGTATCTAAAGAATTCTATCGATAATAGTAAAAAAGAGTTCGCTATAGATACTATGCCCTTCGATCCTTTTATCAGGGCATATCTATAGATACGATTTCTTAGCTTAGTAGTAAGCTCTAGTAAGTAATATAGCTTACTAGAAGGTAAGCAAGATTTAATTTAAGGATATATAAAAAGTTATCTATAATAAGTTAAAGACTCTCTTCTCTCTCGATAGTCTTAGAATATATATTATTACGCGTACTATCTCTTATATAGATACTATCGTTTAATAGTCTACTAATCTATCGGTCGGTATACGGCTAGCTATAGGTAAGCAATTATTAACTTACCTATACTATACTCGAACAAGTATAGCCTACTATACCTCTAGTTTCTTATCTTACATTTTTAGAGTAACTTATAGTAGGCAAAAGGTTTCTAATAGAGCTAAACATAGTATAGTAGGATTACTAGATCTATATAGGTATACTAATAGATATCTTAATATATATAGACCGCGTCTACTATACCGATTACTACTAGGCTTCTATCTTTACTAAGTCTATAGGGCTCTTTCGCGACTAGATCTTACGAACACTAACCTATTAAACGACTAGTATACTATTAAGAGGAAAGTCTCTACTAAATATTTTAAGTATATTATTAACTTTATCGTTTAATACTATACTAATCTATCGATTAGTATATAGCTAGCTATAGATAAGTAATTATTATCTTATCTATACTATACTCTAATAAGTACTCTAATAAGTATAGCGTATAGTACCTCTAATTTCCTATCTTATAAATTAGGATTCGTAGGCTTTAAGGAGAAATAGTAAGGAGGCATAGTATAGCCTACTATACTACCTATACTATTACTCCTTACTCCGCCTTCCTATCGCTCGTTAGCTAGCTATATAGCTAGCTATAGGTAAGGAGTTATTACTTTACTTATACTTTACTCGAATAAGTATAGCTTACGGCGCCTCTAGCTTCGTATCTAAAGAATTCTATCGATAATAGGGGAAAAGAGTTCGCTATAGATACCTCGCTCTTTAATCCTTTATTAAGGTATATTTATAGATACGATTTCTTAACTTAGTCGTAAGCTCGAGTAAGTAATATAGCTTGTCTAAAGTTAATAGTAATACTAATAGTATACTAGAATCTATTAGTAGCTATAGAATACGATAAGTAAATAAAGTCGTAGAGTCTACTATAGATACCGTACCCTTCTATCCTTTTACTAGAACGTATTTATAGATACGATTTCTTAGCTTAGTAGTAAGCTTAAGTAAGTAATATAGCTTACTAGAAGTTAATAGTAATACTAGGGATATACTACAATCTATTAGTAGCTATAGGATATAGCAAGTAAATAAAGTCGTAAGCTTAATAAATACAATCTCTATAACCTTATATTTAAGCGAAGCCTAGCGAGCTAGGTTATTAGTTCTTCTATAGAGTACGCCGCTTACGCTATAGTATATACTTCGTCTATCTAATAGTCGCTAGCCGGCTATAGGGCCGGCTATAGGTAAGTTGCTATTACCTTACCTAGACTATACTCGAATAAGTATAGCTTATAGCGCCCCTAACTTTATTTCTAATAAATTCTATTAACGATAGTAAAAAGGAGTTTACGAGAGATACTATAGTATTCGATCTTATAGTAAGTAAGATTCTATATAATATATAGCGCTACTTTGCTTATACTACTATTTCTACTAATCCCTTAATATCTTCGTATAATACTATAATAACGCGTATATTGTATTTATCTAAATATAGCCCTAAACTATATACTATACCTTCGTATCTACGAAATTATAATACCTCTAAAGAAAGCGTCTATTAGTAGAACTATCGATAAGTATTAAGTTAAGTAACTATAAGCTAATCTAGAAAATAGGGACTTCGTTAGTCTTAGGAGATATAGAGCTTAGGGCTATATAGCCGGCTCTAGGTAAGTAGCTATTACCTTACCTATACTATACTCGAATAAGTATAGCTTATAGCCCTACTAGCTTCTTATTTTATAAATCCTATCTACGATAGGGAAAAAGAGTTCTCTATAGATACCGTACTCTTCTAAGTATATTATTTTAACTTACGAACCTTACGATATAATAGCCGAGACGGAGTAGGACTCTACTCTATAGCTAGATATATAGCTAGTTGTCAAATTAGATTGCGTAGGCGGAGGAGTTTAGGCATACCAAGGGACCTAATTCGTTGTAGATAAAAAGGATAAAGATCTATCTAAACTACAAGTATAAAGATAAAGGAGAGATACTCCTAGGCTAGGCCTAATTAGGCGAACTAGCCTTAACCAATGTCCTAAAGAAACTAGATAGAGAGTCTATTTCTAACACTCCCCTTAACTATTAGTCTAGTTGAATTAGTCTACTTCCTTATTAGAGCCCTCCTTATTATATGTAACTATTACTAACAATTTCTTATTGTTTACAAGCTTGTTGTTTACAATTACCTAGACCATTTGTCTTACTATCTCTAGGTATAGGTAGAGGATCATTATATAGTTATCCTAACTATATAGTTTATATAGACCCCTTTCCTGCCATGTAGTAGTAAACCTCTAGGGTTTTTTCTAGTCCTTTAAGGATGTAGCCCTAGCTATAAGTACCTATTAGGTTTCTAGTAGCTTTAGCATATCTACCTCTTTCTCCTAAAGAATTGAAAGGATGCTATTAGGTAATAGTAATAGTTAGCCATTAATAGCATCTCTAATAGATAACTATTAGTTAGGTAATCTAGAAAGAAGAACTTAAATCCTTGCTTCTAGTTTAAGAGCTATAGCTAGCTTTAGCTAAGCATTCTTGATTCTCCTACCTAATATAAGCAAGTATAACTATACTGTATTAATTGTCCTATCTATTATTTAATAGTTAAAGTACTACTCTAACATCTTTCTCCCTAATGCCTTATTATCTATATACTTCTTCTTTAGTTCTCCCTAAACTGCTTTTATAGAGGTTATGTCTAAAACTAGCTCTTTATTATCTTCTCTTAAGCATAGGGATATCTACTAGATAGTCTTGTATTAAGATTTAGTAGTAATAGGTTAGTTACTAACTTCTAGGATAGTATAGAATAAATCTTCTCTTCTTAAGAAAATCTCTATCCTTCTAAACCATTACTCTAAATTCTCCTTTATTAAGATAGGATAAGGTCTCTTTAGTAATCCGGATGTTTTGTCTTGAGTATCTATATCTTATAGTATACTAGCTTAGTTGTTGTTTCTAAAGGATAAGCTAGCTAGAAAGGAATTTGCTAGCTTACTAAGCATATATATTGCTAAGCTAGAAATAAATGTATATAGCTTTGCTAAGCTAAGAAAAGGAATCTAAATAAGAAGTGTTTTTAATAGCCTCCTAAGCTATTTTCTAGATCTAAATTCCTCTAGTAAATATACTCTACTACTACCTATATATAAGGTATAGGTAGTTATTAAGAAGTACGTCCTTTGCTTAATAGAGGATGACTTAAGAAGCATACTACTTTAGTACCCTTCTACTATAGATTCTGTAAGCAATCTTCCTTAAATATAGTAGGGTTATGACTCCTATAGCCTAGTTAAGATGTATTAGAGGCTTATAGTATTCTCTAAAATAGTATTTAGGCATAAGCTATCCAGTATTAACTAGTCCTACTTTAATCTTATATAGGATACCTTAACTAGTTCTATACTAGTTCCTATAAAAGGTAGTTAGCCTTCTAAGTAGTTGTCTTAGGGCTTATAAGCTTAGTCTCTAAAGTATTATTAGCTAATAGTAGTTTGGTATACTAAGAAGACCCTAAAGTCTTCCTAGCCTCTATTACAACCATTCCTCTTCTTAGAACTCCCCTTAATGGCCTATTTACCTTTTAAATCCTTTACTCTTCTATATCTTAGCTAAAGGTTAAGCTACTTCTACTTAGTAGAAAGTTACTCTACTAGTTTCAATCTATTTAGTAGATAGCCTATTAGAGTGTCTAATACGTAGGTCTTACATCTCTAATAGGAAGGGTTTGTCCCTATCTTTATATAGGTAAACATTTTCCTTTGTACCTAATACAAGAGGCATAACTATCTCTTGTATACCTATCTTTATCTTAAGTTGCTATAGGCTCTTGCCCTAGTCTTATAACTAGTTCTGTCCTAGATTATATAGCTATAGATTAGGCTATTGTCTACTAGCTCTTTCTTGCAAAGTATCTAGCCTTTAACTATAGGGTCTCTCTATTACTAGTGCGGTCTCTTAAGTGTTATAGACTAAGTACTAAACTTGTAGCTACTTCCTACTAGTTTTCCTTTGCCTTTAAGCCTATAGACGTATAATAGCTAATCTAGGCTTATAACCTAGTAAATTAGATTGCGTAGGCGGAGGAGTTTAGGCATACTAAGGGACCTAATTCGTTATAGATGAAAAGGATAAAGATCTATCTAAACTATAAGCATAAAGATAAAGGAGAGATACTCCTAGGCTAGGCCCAATTAGGCGAACTAGCCTTAACCAATGTCCTAAAGAAACTAGACAGAGAGTCTATTTCTAACACTAGTCGTTTTTATCTTTATTATAAGCTAGTCGTTAACGTTACTATAATAACGTTTCTCTATATATATATCTAGCCTTCTTTTATCTATCCCTTTCTTCCTTTTATATTCTATAAAAATGCCTTTCTAGAGAGATACGATTATCGATAATCTAGATAGACTTTTTAGTACCTTTAATAATAGAAACCGCCGAGATAATAGCTAAGAAGTAGATTACAAGTCGTTCCTCTCTCTTTCGAGAATACTATTACTATCTCTATCTATACTAACGTAAATAATAAAACTACGACGTTCCTAGGATAAGTTGGCCTATATTTCGTCTTAGACTAGTACTAATTTTTTTAGCTATAGAGGAAACTAACGAAGAGCCTATTTGTACTAGTAATACTATTAGTTAGAAAATATAGATTTCTTAGAAGAAATCTATAAAGAGCCTTCTAACTTAGAGTCCTTAGAAAAAAAGTAAAGGCTAGTTACGGCCTATAAAGTAGATATTAAGACGTAGGAAGAGTATCGCTTTTAAGAGTAATACTAGTAGTAAGAAGTTCAAGTAGAAGTAAGATATATTATAAATTCTTGCATTACTATACTATTCTACCTACTAGACAAGTAGCTATCTCTATCTATCTTTAAAGGTAAAAGCCCTTAGCCTATAGCCTCTAGTATAAAACCCTTCCTCTCCTTTTACTATATAGGATTCTATCCCTACCTTTCGTATATAGTTAGGCTATAGGATATAGAGAGGATCTCTATAGCTCCTTCCTCTTACTAGGCTCCTATTCCTACTTCCTACCTTCCTCCTTCTCTAGTTCCTCCTTTATAAGGGAGAATTGCTTAAGGAGGCCCTCCTTAATTATCTATCTAGTTACTTTATTTAAGCCTTTCTTAGTCTAGGTAATCTCTTACTATAATAACCCTATCTTTTAGAGGAGTTAGTTCCTTGTCCTTTATCTCTCTAGGTAGAATAGTATAATATATTTAGGTATCTAGGTCCTATATCTATATATACATTCTAGTATCTTGCCTAGAACTCTCCTCTTTGTTAGATATATATTAAGACTAATGTATTTAGTCCTAAGTAGGGTTACTATTGTACTCTACTTCCTTAACTATCCTTAGTATAGTCCCTTGCCTTTTATCCCTTCTTACTCGGCTATAGGGAGCTATTAGCCCTATTAGGATACTTACCTTCTCCTAACTTAGTCTTCCTATTAGATATCCTACCTCTAGTATATCTACTATAATTTAGGCATTATTCCTCCCTACTAGATATATTCCCTAGTCTACCTATTAACCTATTCTACTATCTATCCCTATCTTGTTTTTAGGTCTTATGCCTAGGCTATATCCCTTTTCCTTCTATATTCTATCTAGACCTTACTATATCTCTCCTAGATTTACTTAGTAGTAGGTTCACTATCTATCTTAACTAACTATTGTCTTACTATTTCCTATATATATAGGGAGAGGAGAGGGGTTTAAGTTTCCCTTTAGAGGATTCCTTCTACTATACTCTTATATACTTCTATAATATATCTTAGTACCTAGTTCTAGATCTTCTCTAGTCTTAGGCTAGCCCCTTTTCTATCTCTAGGTAGTCCTTCTAGTATTATCTAGACTTTAGCCCTATATGTTATTATAGGCCTTACTATAGCTATATATAGGTATTTTGCCTTCTAGAATAATACTTCCTATATAGATTTATATCCGCCCTATCCCTCCGACTACTAGGGGTATAGGTAGATTCGAAACTATAGTAGGGTCTATATGTTAAGAAAGTAGTAGAGAAAGGAATATCCTAGATATCCTTACTCTAAAGGCTATACGAATCTATATAGGGAGCATTATTCTAGAAGATAAGGTATCTATATATAGCTATAGTAAGGCCTACAATAATATATAGGGCTAAAGTCTAGATAATACTAGAAGGACTACCTAGACATAGAAAAGGGGCTACCTTAAGGTTAGAAAAGATCCAAAACTAGGCCCGAAGATATATTATAGGAGTATATAAGAGTATAGTAGAAGGGGTCCTCTAAAGGGAAACATAAATCCTATCCCTCTCTATATATATATAAGAGATAACAAGATAATAGTTAGTTAAGGTAAATAATAAACCTACGACTAAGTATATCTAGAGGAGATATAAGAAGGTCTAGAAGGAATATAGGAGGAGTAGGGGCATAGCCTAGGCATAAGACCTAAAGATAAGATAGAGAGAGATAATAGAATAGGTTAATAAATAGACTAGGGAATATATCTAATAAGGGGGAATAATGCCTAAATTATAGTAGATGTACTAGAGATAGAATATATAATAGGAAAGTTAAGTTAGGAAAAGGCAAACATCCTAATAAGGCTAATAACTCCCTATAGCCTAGTAAGAAGGGCTAAATGGTAAGGAACTATACTAGGGATAGTTAAGAAAATAGAGTATAATAGTAACCCTAATTAGAACTAAACATATTGGCTTAAATGCATATCTAATAAGGAGGAGGATTCTAGGCAGGATACTAGAGTATATATATAGATATAGGGCCTAGACATCTAAGTATATTATACTCTTCCATCTAGAGAGACAAAGGATAAGGAACTAACTCCTCTAAAAGATAGGCTCGTTATAGTAGGAGATTACCTAGACTAGGAGGGGCTTGAATAAAGTAACTAGATAGATAATTAAGGAGGGCCTCCTTAAGTAGTTCTCCCTTATAAGGGAAGAGCTAGAGAAGGAGGAGGAGGAAGGTAGGAAGTAGGAATAAGAGCCTAGTAAGAGGAAGGAGCAATAGAGATCCTCTCTATATCCTATAGCCTAAATAGACATAAAAGGTAGGGATAGAATCCTACATAGTAGGAAGAGGATAAAGGGTTTTATACTAGAGGCTATAGGCTAAGGGCTTTTACCTTTAAAGATAGATAGGAATAGCTACTTGTCTAGTAGTTAGAATAGTATAGTAATGCAAGAATTTACTACTACTATATAGATTTATATAGCCGTTACTAGTTAGAGTAAGAGTATTTAGGATATACCTTTCTCTACTACTTTCTTAATATATAGGCCCTATTTTAGTTTCGAATCTACCTATACTCCTAGTAGTCTAAGAAATAGAGCTAGCCTATCCTCTAACCCTAGTATATTAAGTATAGCCTATAGGTTATATCTTGTTCTACTCTTAGTAAAGTAGATTAGCTAGTAGTTCTATAGTATAAAGGTAACCCTATATTTAGCTACCTATTATATATATTTGTCGTATACTATCTCTAGTTTCCTATAGTTCCCTTCTATACTTTTCCTATATATAATAATATTAGAGTTATCTATGAAGCCTATTGCTATAATTCCCTTAACTTCTAGATTAGGAAGGAGTATAGACATAAAGAATAGGAATAGGATTAGTAAGAAGATTAATCCTTATAGTATATCCGTTATCTAGGGCCTCGTCTAGTCTATATATTCTCTAAGTTTAAGGTATATAGTCCTATCCTAAAGGAATAGCTAAATGTATTATATAATATATTATAGATATCTTCCTTAGGAAAAAGAATGTCCAACTCCTAGGCTAAGGCGCTAGCGCCTACGAGAGTAGGAGATACGAACACACCTCTCTAGAAACAACACCGCGACGGTAGACCCGAGGAAAGGCAGAGGGAGGGAGGGATCTAGCCTCTACCCCAAAGCTAGACCAAAGGCTAACCAATACCCAAATCGGGCCCTAAAGGCCCGAAAGAATAGCCTAACTAGCTAAAAACGAACAGAAACATCTAAAAGAACCTACAGACCCTAATAGACGATATCTAAAAGGCACTAGATGCTCCCTAGGCCCTAGACTTCCTATCCCTCCTCTCCCTCCT
>LFZO01000474.1:0-32917 GCA_001578225.1 Pseudocercospora musae
TACTTTGTTAAGAGTTCCTCTAGTTTTAGGTCTATTTCTAGTTCCTCCCTAATCCTATCCTATTAGGCTCCTTTCTAGTTAAGCTTTTCCTCTAGTTCCTATTCCTAATTAGCCTAGATATTTAGCTCAACCTATACTAGGAAGTAGTCTAATAATTCTTCTAGTTCCTAGTTAACCTTACATCTTGTAATCCTATTCCTAATCTAATGTAATGCAAAGTATAGGTCTAGTATACTACTACTTCCTCTTACCTCCTAGGTAACTAATCCCTTTAGGGTAACAATTTCTATTCCTTCCCTCTCTAATATATTAATTAGCCTTCCTACTAGGAAGTAGTAAGCTAGGGTAAAGTCTAAGCCCTAGAGGGGGTAGTAGAGGTTGAAATCTCCTAGTAGGACTTAGTAGGTATTCCCCTAGATAACTCTTAGTATTCTTTCTAGGGTTTTTAGTTAGGTACTGCTCCTTAAGTCTAGTAGTAGGTTGTATATGTAGTAGACTTGGAGTGTACCTTAGGATGTTTCTACTTGAACCGATATTAGGTCCCTATCCTCCTATAGTATAGCCTACTAGGTTTCTATAGCTATCTCCTTGCTAATGTAGATGTATGTCCTTAGTACTCCCTAGTTGTAGATAATTGGGTAGTATCTTGGGTCTTTAATAGTTACTAGTCTCTTTGTATATAGGTTAAGCTAGGGTTCCTAGATTACAATAATATAATGTTCTTTTAGGTTTAGTACTTAAAGGAAGCTCCTCTATACCTTGTCTTTACTCTTGTTAACATTGTACTATATAATGTTTAGTAATGTTGTACTATTTATTAGGTTTTATCTATATCGTTTCCCTATAGGTTTTCCTTCGGCCTTTCCTTACTTTGAACCAACATTTGACTAAGCTTCTTCTACCCTACTTCCTTTCCTGCGATGTCGAGGTATCTTAGTCTCCCTAGTTGCTAGTAGCTCTTTAGTACTAGTAAGGCCCTAAATGTAAACCTATTATCTTGTCTTGACCTCTTTTGTAGTACCTAGTTAGGTTGCCTCTATATCTAGCTACTCTAGCTTATTGTATATCTTATTAGTATATTGATTCTAGCTTCCTTTGCCTTCCTAGCTACCTACATTCTTACTAGGCATTCCTTTGCCTAAGAGGGGTGTCTTTTAGTATAGTATGCACATCTTGCTTCCCCCTTATGTGCTTTGCATTCTTTGACCTAGTAGTCCCCTATATAATAGGAGTAGGTATTGGTTGTCTTTGTATACTTGGCTATTAGGTATCTGTAGTACTAGCATTTAAAGTACTACATTATCCTATAGTTGCTTCTATATACCTCTGTTTCTAATTTTTCAAAGTCCTAGAATAGCCCTTAGTCTAATACTATATTAGCTTGCTCTACGCTCCTTACCTAGATAATTAGGGAGGACTACTTCTTAGTCTCTTCGATTTTCCTTTTAATCCATGCTACCTTTATAATCTTTAGGCTTAGGTATATAGCTTAGTTTTGTCTCTATAGGTTCCTAATATCCTATTCTTCCTTAAATCTCCTTGTTATACTATGGGCTATAATTATAAACTACTATTAGGAGACCTTTACAGTTTTCCCTATCTTAGTTATCCATTCTTTTTGTGTTTCTAGCTTCTTTTTGTCCTACTCCTAGGCTATAAATAGCTTAATTACCCCTTTCCCTTCGTTCCTAGCCCTAATAACCTCCTTAACTATAATTCTTTCTATAATCTCTTTCCCTAAGAGTCCTTAGATCTCCTCTTACTCTTGTAGGTCTATGATGTAGACTCTAACTACTATCCTCGGGGGTTTTAGCGCCTCCTAACTAGCTACTACTACTTAGGTGCGGTAGTTTAGGCTTGTCTCTTATTGTTTCTTTGTAATCTTTGCTACGACTGTATTAGCTACCTTCGTAATTATGTAGCTTGCCTAGTTATGGATTGCTTTTAGTCCTCTAAGGAGTTCTAAGATTATTATCTTATATGCCCTCTTAGGGGTTTTCCTATCTTCCGCCCTTAGTACCTCCTCTACCCTAGTACATAGTGCTTTCCATTCGTCCTCCCCCCCTTCCTAACTGTTTTCCCTTCGTCTCTAATTGTTCGCTACCATCATTCCTAGACTATTAGTATTATACTAAAAGAGGTATATAATGCGTAGTGTCGACTTATATATTATCTATCGATATAATAAGAAGGGTTAGATAAATACTATTATATTTAAGGAATATCTACTATAGTTTAATAGTTAAATACCTATACTAAGTATTCTAGTAATAGATAACTTCGTACTATACAAATATACCTATCGAGAACTAACTACTACGAATGTCCTTAAGAATACTAAATACCTCTTCCTATCTCTAAATACGACCTCTAAGACTTAACTACTCGATTAAGGCATTATTGCCTTCTATAAAGTATACTATCGATAGTACTAGCTCGAATATATATATATATATATATATATATATATAATAAGCTTAATATAGGTAGAGATCCGGTTAAAACGATAGATTTAAATTATTTAATAAAAGCTATTCGACTAATAATCCGGGCTTAGTATATAGTAAAGATTAATACTATAGCGTACTACTAGCTTTATAGTAGCCTTCTTAGAAAGCGTAAAGGACTATTAACTCTTACTAAGTTTAAGGTAGTAAATAGTATCTCTAAGTAACTACTAAAGGAAGCTACTTAGCTAGAGATTAAGTCTCGAATATAGCTCTAAATAAATATCCCTAAAGTAAGAGGTCTTATTAGTAAGCCTATAGACGTTACTACGTTTATTAAGCCGCCTAGTAAGGTAGTCTATAACTTTATTAATAAAGAGATAGAAGAAGAAGCTTTCTAAGCCTATTTAGATCTCTATACTATCGCTCCTAATAATTATATTAAAAATAATATAGATATTAAAGAGCCGGAAGTTAAGGTTATCTCTATATAAGAAATATTATCTATACTATCTAAATTAAGATTATATAAAGAATAATACTCTAACTATAATTAATAATAGATACTAGACTCCTATAAAAATAAGAGACTAATTAGATAACGCTATTATTCTATACTTAAATAGGGCTCTATACTATCCTATTTTGAAGCTAAATAGATAAGATTAGTATATCTTACTATTACTCTAACTCTATCTTTTTATCCTATCTCTTAACTAACTTCTTACTTAGCTTAGTCTTAGTAGCAATCTATACTTAGTACACCGACATCCTCACCATAACGATATTATACACTGTATACGGACGTATCGCTATAAGCAGGCTAGACTGTATGCACAAGCCCTCCGCGGCATACGGCACGAACGGCGTTCCTGGAGAGAAGGATGACGTTTGCTCGTTTGGCGTCGTCAGCCACATGCACCTGCAGGGTTCACTGGCGTCAGTGACTCAGTGTACCACAGAGAGAGACAGCCAATGCATGGGCTACTCGGCTGTGCCGGAATATCTTGCTCGCTAGCCACGTTTCATAGTACAATGATATTATAAACTCTTTTCTTCCTCACGAGGTCCCGAGCCACAGCCCTGCTGTATACATCCACTATACGCGTACGGTATATGCGGCATTCAGCCACGTTCTTCTTCGTCTTCTTCAGTCTCAGGAAACTCGCCTGCTCCTTTTTCCTCACCTTCAATGCCCTCTTCCGCTGCATCTTTTGCTTTCTTTCCCGCAACTGCAGAACTGCCGCCTTTCTTCGAACCATGGCGCTTGACGAGGTGTTCTATGGGACATCCCTCCTCCCAGTTGGCGCTTGAAGTGCCAGTAATCGCCCTGCACCGAGGACACACTTTGCCGTGCTTGATGAGTAGCTGATGCAGCGGATACTTGAACTCATCAGGGATGCGGGCATCACAGTGAGAGTAAGTCGTGTTTCTGTCGACCTTGGGCTCTCCTTTTTTGACGGACTTTGGAACCCAGCCGAGGTATTGGCACAGCCGGAAGACGTGAGTGTCAACGGCGAAAGATGGTCGCTGCAAGCAGAAGAGTGCCACACATGATGCTGTCTTTGGTCCAATGCCAGGGAACGACAACATCTTTTCCATAGCTTCATCGGTGCTCAAAAGATGAAGGTGATCGAGAGAAATAATGTTCTGCTTTGCCTTTGCGATTTCTTCTTGCTTCTCACTTTCAGGCTCACGGTCAGCCCCGGCTGGAGCGTCCGATGAAGTGTTCAACGCGTTCCTGCGCTGCTGGTTCTCCTCATAGGCCATCTGCAAAATTTCCTGGATATCTTTCGATTTGATCTTGGCTAGACCGCCGCGTTCTATAGCCTTGAAGACTTCATGGTTGGGAGCCCGCCGAACAGCATCCCAGTCAACACTCCCTTTGCCGATACCCTCCTTCAATGTGCCGAATCGGGAAACTAGACCTTGAAATGCGGTGCTTGAATTCTTGTTAGTCGTGTTTGCACTAAGTCGGGTCCGAATCAAAGCATCAAGAACGGAAGGGACCTCCCCACAGCCAGCGACATCTAGAGAGGGCGGCGGGATGGCTTTTGGTACAACGACTTTTCCATGTTTCTTCTCAAGGACTCGCACAACTTCTTGACATTCTTTTGGCGTCGGTCGCAAAAAGTCGGGATATGGAGAGACACCAGGAGTCAAGCCATAATTTGCCTTCTTAGGCGTCTTCTTGGAAGGTGTGGGTTTTACTTTTTCTTCTTCTTCTTCTTCTTCTTCTTCTTCTTCTTCTTCTTCTTCGACCTTCACTTCTGGATCGATCTTCTTACTGGGAACAGAGCGCTTTGGCCGTTTCTTGGGTCGAGTGCTTGCAAGGTCTCCTGTCTCGTCAATGCCGGGTGTAGGTAAAGCTGTGCCCAGGTTGTGGGGCAAGTCGTTTACGTCGCCTTCGTCCTGCTTGATGGGCTTCCGTGAACGCTTTCGACTTGAGTTCGCGGGAGTACTGGGAACTTCCTCTTTCACGTTGTCACTTTTGCGTGGACTCGATCTAACTTTGCTAGATGCCTTCTTCTTGGAGTTGGAGACGTCCGGAGTGGCCGGCGGGCTTGTTAATTGTTGTGGTTCGTGATTCACGACATGGCCGCTGGTTCTGGCAATCGATGAACGAGTGGCCCGTGGCATGTCGCTGATACTCCTCCAAGTGGAAACCGCGAAGATCGTACGGCACAAGAGGATGGAGTTCCACAGTGTTGCTAATGACTTGTGATGATGTGAATGAGGCTTCAACGCAGGTATGTCATTTGAGAGCTTCACGTGTGAAGGTATTGGAAGTGCTTTGTGAAAGTCAAGTCGCACCTGCCCAACAGCAGAAGTCATGACGTGAGTGCCCCTGTCGAGATCGCCAAGGCCAGGTCTGTGCCTCGATCCTCCGAGAGCCTATCATTCATCGCGTCCGCATTCTGCCAACTCTTTCGGGGACCTTTCGGGGAACACCTACACGCGCTGCTGCGTGAATGGAATATGCGTCTGCAGACAGCTACGCCGTTTGCCTTCTGCCTCTGGACCACGCCGTGCAGCGGTGAAGCCATATAGACTTGAAACCAGATCACCACCAACCCAGCCATGCTCATGCGCTGCGTCTACTATACTCCGCAACGCTTGACTGCGACACACGCAGTGTTGACCTAGTGGCTGCTGTGCATACGCTACGCCCTTGTATTCTAGGCCTGACATTAGCCGCATCACGCCCCTCCTTGAGCGAGAACCATATCGGCTACCTCCAGAGCCACTCTGCCTCCAGAGCAGAATCTGCTTGTTTCATGTCATGCACTTGTACCCTGGCCGCTGTAGCGACTTGTTAGCTCAATGCTCTGCATTGAGAGCCTCCTGTTCACTTCTGAGCAATCGTAGCCTCTCTTCAGCCGCATGTTTCAAACTTGGTCTGCCTCGTTGCCAGACTGTGTGATCTAGCTGTGATATAATCAATCTCGTTCGACGTCGGCCCTGCTTCTGTGGTCTGTGGGTATTGGATCGCACTGGTGACTGGAAACTCGCCGTATCCAGCAAATGGCTGAGCCCCTGCGCTCAAGGGGCTTCCAAAAGGCGTGGAGTCGTGACTTGTTGGAGCGCTACTGTGGCTCCCATCGTAGACTTCTTCCGATCGCAAACTGGGCGGGATCGCGGGTAGGGCATAGCCAGTATTTGGCATGCTATCATTGATCTTCTGCATCAAAAGAGGCATGTACCGCTGCTGACCGCCTCGCAGCGTTGAAATCAGCGTCGTGAGCTGGTTGAGATAGTCTCGCGGTCCGAAGTCAAAGGTGTACTGATCCTGGGGTATCACAGACATGACGTCCGTCAATGTGCAAGCTACATCGAAGAGCTTTTCGATGAGACCAACTCCATGCACCTCCATGGACTGCTGCGAGAACTGCGAAGCTGAGTGAACAAGATCGCGTGAGATCTCGATCGGATACTTGAAACTCATCGCATTGTCCGCTGCAGCGCTGCTCAAGAAGCCGTGGCTTATTGACAATTGCCAGACCATGGTCCGCAGCCATTGCTGAGAGCATCTCAGATCAACCGCTTGACTCTCAGTGCATTGGAGATATTGTGGCAAGGCATCTGTGAGCTGCTGCTGCAACCGCGCGAGCCACTCCGTCGTGCATCCCACTCTCGCCTTGTTCCACAGGCCGACGAAAGTATCGTCAAATGGCCTGAAAAGATGCACAAGGTGGATGAATCCATTCAGCTCCACAGTCTCGGCCGGATCCTCGTCCATTGTGGGAAGGTTGATAGTAGCGTGCAATGTGAGCGGTTTGTGTTGTTGTAGAGCGTATGCGCGTTCGGTCACGAACAGCAGCCAGTAGAGCCGTCGTCGCCTGGAGTTCTCCACCAGATCACTGGTCTGATATGATGACTCGTCATGCATGCCCATAATCTGAGCAAGAGTGGTTGCTTCTCTCAAGTGGAACCATGCGGTATTATGTCGATCCAGGCAGAAGTAAGATCCGAAGAAGAAGAAAGATGTGATTACGGACCAGATGCTGGGGTTCTCAATATAGTTGTGACCTCTCCTGACTCGCAGAGCTTCTTGCAGCAGTGCATGACCGAGTTGGAGACTCGGCTGTGGCGGTGTCTCTAGGCCCTCGAAAGCATCTGGAGGGACGACCATGTTGGGTTGAATCATCATGTATGCGCATAGTGAGACGACCAAACAGTAAGCCTCAACATTCTGTTCCATTTGGCCTATCACCTCGCCCACCTTTTGGCGGTGAAGAATGGGTTGTGTTGGGTAGAGGTTTGCGAAGAAGTAATCAACGCAGGTGGTCATCATTTTCATCGATAGGAGACCGACTTGCCTGAGACGGGCCGGTGAGTGCGGAGGGCTGTCAACATCGAATCGTTTCGCGGCAAGCTGAGACTGTCGTTGTGTTTCCCTGAGCTCCGAGATGACCTTTGCCCTGCTACCTTTCGGTCCTTTCTTCTGGGGTATCGCGTTGTAGGTGCATGTCAGACCGGCTGATGTGCAGTTCTTGCAAGGTCGCGTGCCATCGCCGATGCATTTGACTTTCCGCCGGTGGCCTTGAGTCGGTTAGCAGACGTCCCAGATATCGAATCGGCGCTCGGAGATGTCTGTCTTACAAGCATCGCAAGCTCTTTTCGCGGTTGTCGAAGGTGCCGCCGATGAGGACGACGAGTCAGGCATCTTGCTGCTGCAGTTCAGTCGTCCTGAAGAGACAGAGACCTCCACGGGGCCAGATAACGTGGAGATCAACATCTAGAAGGAAGACATAGCAAGAGAGAAGTAGAAGGTTTGATTGGCGACAAGCACAACGCCTTGGTGTCTTGCCCCGCGTTCAGTAGATGCGGCGTGCCGTCAGAAGCCTAGAAGGATGGTATGAAGAGAGTGGACTGGTCCAATGAGAGAAGGGAGATCATAGGCAGTATGTAGGGTGAAGAAGTCCGGATGAGGTGTGGCAGTAACAAACCTCCGGCGCCGTGAAGGCGTGAGGCTCGTTTGACAAGGTGTAGAGCGAGCATCCCAACGTAGCCCCACCAATAATGTGATTATGCTGCATGGTCGACCAAGGGCGTAGAACGAACGGTGAAAGGCGTGGGCTTGGGCTTGGGCTTGGGCCAGGAACATCGAGACACCATGACGAAGTGCAGCGTGTGAAAGTAGCGTGCATAGGCGTGGCGCAAGGCGGCTTGAGCTTTGCAGAGACTTTTTCACGTTGCAGCCTTCAACACCGGCTGGAGCCGGACGCCTTCGAGCCTCTTCGCGGTCTCGCGAATGGCAGCGCTGGCTTGGCCAAGATAAGCAGCTAACCGCGAGCCGAATGTTGCCGAGCAGATTAGCGAGATCGTAAGGCTGTCGTGCTGCGCAAGCGTCGGACCTTCTCTCGGTCCCACAGCGCTTGCAACTCGCCCTGAGTCGGCGAAACTATCGCCATTTGGGTAGTTGTTGTTCCTGTCGCCGTCTCCCGCACCACGGAACCGCAGAGGTCCCAGAGCAGCTCGCTAGCGGGCGGAAAGTGAAGGTGTTTGCCAATTCTCAGCTGCTGAGATCATCCCATCTGCTTCGATCGCAATAACGAGAAACTCCAGGGCATCTTCGGTTGAGCGTTGGCGAGCGCGCTGGTGGGAGAAAACAGTGGACCGCCAGCTTCGCTTTGCAAAACAAGTCCGACGACGTGGGTCTGCAGACGGGAGAGCCAGTGGCCGACATCCTTCGAGGAAAAGGTCGTGCAGAGAAGAGGGCGAAGCTGGACCACAATCAAAGCTGCGTCTAAGGGCCAGCCATCGTATTATTATATGTCCTTCAATCAGGGTCACACTGTCACCGTGGAAGTAGCACCGAATGGTCTGCAATCCTCGCCGCCCTTTACACCGAAGCATTACTCGGCCTTGATGCGGCGCAATGGACTCGTGGCGTGGTTGATCCGCGGGCAATGCTTTGGGGATGTGGGTCTATAATAATGCTGAACCGTTCGAGAGTTTGCTGTTTTGTCTCGTGAGGCGAACGAGGCGAACGAGGTATGGGTGGGTGAAAAGACATCGTAGTTGTTCGCGTCGTCGCAGAGCAAACCTGATACTTCGACTATCGCTTTCGATGCTGGACTGGGCGTAGAGGTGGAAGGAGCGGAGGCAGAAACGCGCTTTCCTGGCAACTGGTGAAATATTAGCCTGAAGTTAACGCGATTTTATCGTCTTGAAGCAGACCATGCCGTCGATGGCACCTGGCATTGGTCCCATTGCCGGCTTCACGGAAGAGAAGAAGTGCCAGAAGGATTGTTTGTCAAGGAATGTTCAATGAGAGTGAGATACGAGGAATCTGATAAATTTGCAGATGGGTATAGAATCGGCAGGGGGAGGAGCAAGCCATATAACAATACCCAAAGGCTGACTGTCGCCCCTATGTCCAACGCCCAAGCGCCTCGCTTGCCTCATTTGCCATGCCGGATGATCTGTGCGGCGTGTTCAGACTCTCTGCCCGGTTGCCGAGCGCCTTTTGTATGAATATCAATTCCCACTCATAAGGGCTCGACGACATTGCCCCCGTCCACCAGGACTAGCTCATCAATCCTTTTCTTGGTGTCTTCGCCGCAGCATTCTACACGCTTCCAAGTCGTCATCCTTCCAGCATTGGTATCGATTTGCCACAACCGCACACGCCGATGGAAGCCTCCGTAGCCAGCATAACCTCCAAAGCCGGAGCCACCAGCATAGCACATCCATGGACCTGGGCGTTCCTTCTTCGCCACATGAGTCGTACGTTGGTGCGGTCGGAGGGCGCAATAGTCGTTGACATGGTCGTGCCCACAGCCAACTGCGACTATGCCGTAATCGGACAGAGCATCGTAGAAATGGCTGTTGTAGCCGGGAGCAGTGACGCCTTCCTTCCACTGCCCTCCGCGGATAGTGTTTGCGCGATCGGCGTACTCAGGGAGAGGTATGTGAATAAACGCCATGTCAAGGTGAATATGGCTGTATCTGCTGTGGGCCTTCTTCAAACTTTCTGCGGTCTCACGAAACCACTGAATTTGACCTGGCTTCAGCCAATCGTAGCCTTTGTAGCGCTTTTCATCGGGGGTCAGGCTGTGCGTATCTAGCAGGTAGATGGTGAGAGCGGAGTGCTGTGAGCTGTGTGCCTGAACTTCGATGTAGTAATTACCAACCCCTTCCACCTCTGCAGGTCCAGCCTCGCTTAGACTGAAAGGCAGCGTCTGCATCAAAGCCATTTGTCCTTTCCTGGGTAAAGACTTGGCACCTTCATCATCATGGTTGCCGAATATGGCTGCGTAAGGTATCGAGCGCTCCACAAGTGGCGCGACCATTTTGAAAATCGCGGTCTGAGTGTCTGGTGCCGCAGGACCTTCTACCTGGTCACCTGAGAGTACTACCAGATCTGGTTTCTCATCGTCGAGTATCTGCTCGATGAACTCCAGCGTACGTGGGTCGGCTTCGCATTGTTTACTAGGTTTGTCACCTTCACCTATAGCATCTCGACAGGTGCCGATGCCTGTTGCCAAATGTGCGTCAGAGATCTGCAAGATCTTGAAAGTACCGTCCTTATTCACTTTAGGAACAGGTGGTTTGTGTTCCGTCTGTGGTCGACCTCGACGGACACTGAGTCGTGGAGTCTGATTTACATTGCCTCCGTCAACCAGCAGAGGCACTTCTTGGACTAACCAATTCGGCCTGGGGTCCACAGCATCGGGTCCGAACAGAATGTCAATCGCCGTGACTGCTCGATCAGAGTCGCTATCGTGACGCTTGGCGCTACGGACGATGTAAATGCCGCCGGGCCTGCTCTCCCACACGACATCATTCTGTTCCTTCTCGTTCGAGCCAGGCTGCAGCGTGCTAACGCGAATGTCAACAACTACCTTGTCGTCTGTCGTGAGCTCTTCCTCCTTCTTGCGCTGCACGTGCAGGTAGGCACTTCGCAGCCAGCCCGAGCCGAGCAAAAGATCCTTCTCCACTCGATTCCATACATCAGCATCGAGGCGGCACGACGATAGCGGGTTGACTGGGGAGCAATGTGCTATTGTGACGTCTGTGATTACGGTTCCGGCATGATGCGACGGAAGCGCGTGATGGATCGAGTCCGGCAAGACACGATAGCGAGAATCGGCAATGTACAGCAGCACGCACACGAGTGTAACGAAAGCCGCGATCTGGCCTAGCGTGCGCAACTGCAGTCGTGCGTCAGTAGGTACGTGGACGTGGCCGTGAGTTCGATCTCGCTGGGTAGCTCACTATTCGTCTAGTCATATCGGACTGCAATATGCGTCTGCGCCTGCTGGAGCGCCGGTGACGATCCTGTCTGATGTCTGGGTGTATATCAAGGTGAGCGTGGCGCTGCCATCATCACCGCGCCGTAGAGGACCGTATGCTCCTGCCACCAATGAACGCGCAAGGAGATACAGTATACACACTTTCAGGCTTGCGATTCTCCCTGCGCCAACCCAGCAGTGCAGTGCAGTGCGTCCAGTGGCAGTAGCAGTAGCAGTAGCAGTCAGCTGCTGTCATGCATCTGTCCAGTGTTCTGTCAAGCTCACAGCCACAGGGACAGATGCAGGGACAGGGGCAAGGATTCCATCGCTGCTGAGCTTCGGTCGCGTGCCCACTGCCCACTGCGCTCGCGTCGTCAGCAGAATCACATGCAATTTTGATGTTTCCATCCCCTACCACACCTGCACCTGCTGTACGTCCATATGCTTACGCTGAGCTCGCGTGCACGTGTGAGCCATGCGGTCATCCAATCTAGACGATATATGAGCCATGTCCGACCATTCGCCGCTGACGATCTCGTTCTTCTGCGCAACAAACGCGATCGCGATGCCCCTCCAATCCTGCGAACACTCCAGCCTGGCCGAAAGATTGAAAGTCATCGAGGCACCATACAGCACGACGACATCATCGGCTCGAGACCTCGCGATATCGTGAAAGCAAGAACTTCCAAAGCCAACAAGGCTGCTACCGACTTCCGCCTGCACAGCGTCACTCTGGACGATTATTGCAAGCTAAGCAGAAGACTTGTTACTCCAATATATCCTGCAGATGCAAATCTGATAGTTTCGCTCTTCGACCTGCATCCCGATGCCGATGAAGAGGCAACTGCAACTGCCATTCTAGAGGCTGGCACGGGACATGGCGCTTTGACTCTACACCTCAGCCGTGCCATACATGCTGCCAATGCCAGCAGACAGGGGCCTCTGACGGGAGACAGCCGGAAGGCAGTCATTCATAGCATTGACATTTCACCCAAGTTCTCGGCGCACGCGCAGACTGTTGTAGAAGGATTTCGAAGAGGCAAGTATGCCAACAACGTTGACTTTCATGTGTGTGATGTCAGCGAGTGGTTGAGAAGCAGACATGAGCAAGGCCCACGATTCTCGCATGCTTTTCTCGATCTTCCACAGTCAGACAGACACTTGCCTGCTGTCGCAGAGGCATTGCGTACGGATGGCACACTGATTGTTTTCAACCCGTCCATCACACAAATCACAGCGTGCGCAACAAAGGTCAAAGATGATGGAATACCGCTGGACCTCGAAAGAGTCGTAGAACTCGGAGTTAATGGTGGCAGTGGAGGGCGAGACTGGGATGTCCGATTTGTGCACCCCAAAAGAGTCGTTGAGGAACGGTCGGAATCTGAGAGCGAGTCTGACATGGGAGAGAGTTCTATTTCGGATGACGACACAGATGTGTCAAGCACGGCGTCAGACGAAGCCATCTCAAGTAGGAAATGGGCAATGGTCTGCCGTCCAAAGGTCGGCGAACGCATCACCGGTGGCGGCTTCCTGGGGATTTGGAAAAAGCAGCGGAACATGAAAACGGATCACTGAGTAGATGTGCCAGGTATGGCCATTTACCACCACTTTTCCAAAAGTACCCGATCCTCGGACATGCCGGCCTGCGATCTCAGAAATTGGACTTGTGCGTCAGTGAATTGAGGTGGGCCGCAGACATAGCAAACCGTGTTTTTGCGATCATGCTCCGCTCCGAATACGCTCGCTCTATAACCGTCTAGAGCTTTCAAGACATCATGATCGGCCATCCGTCGAGCAAATGTCCTGTTCGGAAGCTTGCCATGCTCGATGTAGCCATTACCGCCAACGCCTGTAAGAAAGCAGCTCAAGGTGACGTTGGCGGGATCTGCTGCTGCTACCACAAGGTCCATCAATCGCGGCAGGAACAGAATGCGCTGCGGGTCTGGGTCTGCTTCTGCTTTCGTTGTATACATAAAGTGTATCTCTGGAGGGCGCAGTGGAGCGGGAATCCGTATCAGATACGAGAAGATTGATATGAGGGGGCTGCGTCGACATCAGCAACATCTCAATCCTAGCCCGGGCTCATTCTTACTTGATTCCCACACCTCCAGCTATGAGAACCAAACGATCGATCTGCTTTGTATCTAGATGAGGTGGTGGCCACTGTGAGCGAAAGTTACGAAAGTAAGCAAGTGTCTGCAAGTAGTGGTGCTACTCCACAGCGAAGGCTGAGACCAGGGTGCTCAACATTTGCCTGGCTGAATTGTGGACTGCATCCTTCGATGTACTTACTGTGAAGCTGCCCCCGACCCTGACTGACAGCTGGCTGCCGATGATCTCTTCTGTGTCACGCCATAACCATTGAGCGGGAGGATTAGAGCTTCGCTGGATTGCAAGCTCCAGGTATGGCGAGGAATGACTCGAAGGCATCGCATCTTGAGGCGTCGATGTGATCGTGAAACCGCCCGCTTGCCGTAGACTGGGTATAAATGTATCGATCCATTGCCCTGGTCTACGACAAAACTGTTACCATGAGTTGATGCATCGACCATTTGTAGTCTATGATCGCGACTTGTGAACCATCAGATGCACTCACAAGAACTACTTTTGCTAGTCAGTCTATTAGAAGCATACCGGAAAGCGTGACCTGGCCTGTACCTTGATTGTATGCTGCTCGTCGACCGCTTTGAGGCGGAGAACCCTGATAGTGTCGTTCACTGCTCCAATGTGCGACAGCACAACCGGCTCTAGTCCATTCTCTCTGGGTTCTGCAGCGGTCCTCTCTGTGTGCGGCAATGAAGAGCGGATGGTCGCCATTCTTTTTACTGCCAGTCCACGAAGCGACTTCAAAATCGCAGTCCTGTCAAAGTGCCGCGCCGTCCACATTGCTATTGTAAGGAGCTGTTCGGTTCAACCTGCACCTAGTACTGTAGCTAGCTACACTACCCTCTGTAGGTCAAATTAGGACGTTAGAGCGATGAAGTGGGATCCTTGTCTGACTTCAACGAATCTGCCGAGGTGTTTGCTTGGCACCAGACTTAACCCTCGTGAATATATTAACCCTCCTTCCCGCAAGATACTCACCATTCGGAAACCTAGTCTCCCTCATCGCCGTCCAAATCGAATCTATAAAGGGTCATAAAGCGTTGCCGACCTGCCACAACAGGTGACTCTTTCTTGCTTCGCAGCGAGAGGCCGCCGTGCCAGCGTCCAGGAGAACACCCAATATTGAGCCTGCTACGCCTGAATAACCGACCAGCCTTTCAAATGTCATCCAGAGATGGCACAGCATAGTCACTGTCCCACGTAACCCATTCTTCGTCTTCTTCTCTATATCGAAACCTCGAGCTCAGCTCCAGGCTCCTTGCCAGATCTTCTTCCTTCGCAACTACCCGTATCTCTTTTAACTTCGGAAAGGCTGACTTGATCTAGACGAAAGGTCAGCAAATGATGAACAGCAGCTGCGCTTTCTCCCCTCGCCCGACTCACCGTCTGTCTCCATGCACGAAGCGGCAGCACATCGAAGAGCCAAAATCGCCGTGGCCAGCTGGGGTGCTTTGCTAATTGCCCGAGAACCGCGATTATCTCGATGTTGCCTAGAAGCAGAACGAGAAGATCAGCTACTATCCCATGAGCGAAAGCATTACATGCAGCGGTCATGAATGAGCCTGAAGCATTGCCATAGCGTGGAAGTATGGCATTCACGCATACAAAATGCTATGCGTTAGAGAGTTGAGTCGACTTACACAATCTCTTGATGAGCGCACCATAAACGGCGCCCAACTTCTTCCGCGTTTTCACCTCCCATGTGGCCGACTGGGAGATACTGAGACTCTGGAACGGATTGACGGAGTAGGAGTAGTAGAGTCGCAGGAGAGAAAGCGACCTTGCGTCGGTTTCGAGCTGATACACAAATGGGAGAATGTTTCCACGCGCCTCGAGCGTACGATTGACCCGGCGCATCGATTTGTGCGGGTACAGATTCTCGCCCATCTGGTCAGGCAACTTGAGGCGCGCGTGCACCTCGCCGTACACGAATTCGAAAGCTTCGAAGCGAATTTGGCGGCATGTGAGCAGAAGCGCGACTCGCATCTGCTTGTGTTTGAATGCACGTTGGCGCGTATTCAACCGAATGCACGACGTATCGGCGATATCTGCAAAGACATGAGAGTATATCATGTTTCGTATCTCGCCCGGAAGAGCGAGTAAGTGATGTGGCATGGCTGTTCTGTTGCGTATGGATGCGTGGGGAAGATGGCGGGACTCTTAAAGGGCAAACTGCAAGGTGGGTCGCATGACTTGTGGTGGGCTCGAAGGGAATAGTAGATGGATCAAGAATCTTCACTTGTGCAAAGGACGAAGCTCACCGAGGCAATGTGAAAGAAATTCACCTAGGTCAAAAGCCTTTGAAGCTCACTTGAAGGTGGCATACCATCTTCTCACCTGCAAACTTTTGCTCAAGTTCATCATCAGCACACCATCAGCAAGCAATCAGCAGCGACCACGGCAAGATGGCTCCGACTCAGTTGCAGCGAGTCACTGCCGAATTGCACACGGCAAAGGAAGAGCTGACTGTCCTAAAGCGTGGCCATGGTCTGCGTAGCCCGATTTCTGCAGCGCCAATGTAAGCCGATCTAGCAAATGCTCAAATCAGAGCACTGATGACTACCACAGTATCGGAAATCATATCTTGGTGTTATTCGTCGGGCCAGAGTATCATCTGCTGACAGTCCACACGCACCTTCTGCAGAAAGCTACACTCGACTTACTTGATACGCTCACTCAACCGGAATGCTTCGCTCATCTCCCAAATGAGCTTCCTGAACTCATGATCTTGTACCGCGCCTATCTGTACACTGGCAAGATCTTCAGTCAATACGGTGAGGACGATGTAGACATGCCGGATGATGGCGAAACAGAAGCACATGCCGATCGAGAATGGGCACGACTTGCCGACCTCTACTGGATGGCTGCCGAACTTCGAGATGAAGTCTTTGGAAACAAATGCATCGATGCCCTCATCGAGAAGTGCAATCTGACCGATCGCTTTCCCACCGGCATGGCCACAGAGATCTATGAGAGGGTGAAGGCCTGCGAGGGCTTGAGCGCAAGCTCCGGTGCAAATGAGGCTGAAAAGTTTCGCAACCTCTATGTCGATTTCCATGTTTGGGGGATGCAGGGTATGCTCACCCTGACTTTGCGATATTCTATGGTTTGAGCTGCGCTAATCCTTCCGCAGGCTCTGGTATACATGCGCCACACGATGATGCACACGGACCAGCACAACTTCATCGCGACGTCTCTCGGGGCATTGCAAAGGCCGGGCCACGTATACATGAGCAAGGCATCAAAGCTCCATGGGAGATCTCATGTGTACGATGTCTCGAGTACCATACCCACCGGCACACGCACCACTGTAGCGTAGAAGTCATTGACCTCACCGAGGCTTGAAAGGCTGGATTATCCAGGAAAGCGACCATATCAAAGCCGCGTACGCGTAGCAGGACCTATGGAGAGAACAAGTTTGGCAGCAGAAGACTAAACATGGCGGGGACTTGTCGAGAAGATGTATGCAGGCTATCATGCCAACGGAACATGAGACCTCCGAGAGTGAGTTCGTGTCAAGATGACGGACGAGCGCTTGCAGGTAGTTGGCCCACGAACCTCTGTCAGACTGGAGCCACCAATATCGGCGGCTTGAGCAAATACCTCGACATGTAGGGCTGCAGATTTGCGGCCAGGGCAAGCAAGATTGAGTAGGTTTCCAACATGTAGGCTGTTGGCTGAAATGAAAGGATTTGAATGATAATGGCGCAAAGATGAGTGTACATGTGTCTTTCGCCGATCGATTGCCACTTCATCCCACGTTGCCTGTTTTACAGATAGAGCACAGGTCCAGATCCTTTGTGGCCTGAACTAGATGCGAGGCCGTACAAGGCTTCACAAGACCTAATGAGTACATCTAGCTTCTTGTATTGTCCGCTAGTATAGGAGTTGTACGGCCTTACAAGACCTAATGAGTACATCTAGCTTCTTGTGTTGTCCGCTAGCATAGGAGTTGTACAGCCTTACAAGACCTGATGAGTACATCTAGCTTCTTGTGTTGTCCGCTGGCATGGGAGTTGTACGGCCTTGCAAGACCAGATGAGTACATCTAGCTTCTTATGTTGTCCGCTAGCATAGGAGTTGTACGGCCTTATAAGACCTGATGAGTACATCTGGCTTCTTGTATTGTCCGCTGGCATGGGGGGTAGTTTTAGCCTTCTTCACTATCATACTCACTCGACCCTGTCACTCTACGCGTGTATGTACGACGCGCTCAATGCCACCACTGACATCGCAGCCAGATCAGCCGGCACTGAAATTCATTCTTTCCGAGTGGAAGCGCCCGGCCGTACAGAAGGTCTGCGCCTGCATGATGATCCTGGTCACCTATTGGAGGCACAGCGCTTATTGATATTAGCTTGTCAGCCCTCTCTCCGCTCGTGTAACAGAACGACACCTATGTACGGCTGGCAGAAGTGGCGGGCAGGCGCCTAACACCCTTTGCATCTGGTGCCATGCGCTCACAACTCTCTATTTTCAGAAACACAGAATAACGATTGAACTTGTACTGGTGTCTCCCAATCTGCAGCTGGTTTTGTAGACCACACTCGCTGTAGACTCTCCTCCCAACCTCACCTCTACATCTCACGGCCGAGTTCCGCTTCACAACCAGCTCCCGGCTGGTATGCTGAGAATCAATCAACAACGGCAGTATGATGAGCGTTCTATTCGCCTTCCTGGCCCTCCTTGCACTCGGCTGGGCCGCGAATCCTGACGAGGAGAAACAGGCCGGTATCGACCAGGCCGCCAAAGCAGCTTATTTCGTTCTGGCGAGCTCGGGCTACGTCTTCGCCTTAAATGTGGCGGCAAATGGAGATGTCTACTACCACATGAATGCGCCTTCGTCACATTCCTGGATGGGCGTGGGCTTCGGCAGTAGCATGGACAATACTCGAATGCTGATTTCTTATCTTGGCGCGGATGGTCATACCCTTGTCAACACATGCCGGATGTCTCAAGGCCACTCGGAGCCTGGATGGGAGTCTGATGTTGTGATTGAGGGCGTCTATAACGACACTTATGCGCCCTACTCGAATACTCTCAGTCCAGACGGAATCATGATTGCGCACGCCATCTGTCGGAACTGCTCGCAATGGGCAACTGGCGGCCTTGACACATCCAGCACGACACAGCCTTTTATATTTGCACTGGGACCGAACACCACTATAAACGATGACTCTCCCAATGCACCACTACGGCTTCACGAGTTTCACGGCACGTTTCAACTAGACATGACAGCTGCCACCAATCTCAGTGGATCCCACGGGCGAGTTCCAGCGCCGCAGGATCCAGGGCTGCAAGTCGGAGACTCCTTCTGGGCCTTTGCGAATTACATGTCTTCGAATGTCTACAAGACCGGCACCGATGCAGAGTGGGCTCAGACGGCACATGCGGTCTTCATGTGTCTGGCGTTCCTCTTGGTGTTCCCACTTGGCGCAATTTGCCTGAGACTGGTCCGTCGCGCAATGGTACATGCCGCTGTGCAGGCTTTCGGCCTTGGTCTGGTCCTGATAGGCTTTGGACTTGGCATCTATGCTTCCAAGCTCTACAACAAGGTAGGTCTGACGCTTGTTGGCCGTTCAATGGAGATGCTGATGATTGTGCAGTCCAAAAGCTTTTCCTCGTCCCATCAAATTATCGGTCTGCTCGTGTTTGCCGCTCTATTCTTGCAGGTTGGACTTGGCTTAAGCCATCATTTGCTCTACATGCGAACCGGATCTCCAACGATATTGGGCAAGATTCATCGATTCCTAGGCATTAGCATATTAGTGCTTGGCATCGTCAACGGTGGCCTGGGACTAGACTTCGCAGGCAGTCCTAAAGTCGCGTACGGTGTTGTCGTGGCCATAATGGTGGTCATATTTGGTGTGCTCTCCGCATGGGTACATATCTATGTGCAACGGCACGTGTATAAACCGGAACAGGAGCCATTCGCGAAACAGGATTATGGTTCCGAAGCACCGGCTGAATATGAAATGTCTTTCGCGACAATGGGACAGACTGGCTACGTTCAAACCCCGCGCACTCCGTTCTTTGGCCAAGCGAAATACACAGACGATCCTGAAGACTATCGAAGCCACGCGGCACGGGAAAATGAGCAAAGAGGACGTCAGGAGAGTCTCTATACAGATACGCCAGCGTCCGACAGAGAGAACCCCTTCAAATCGAAGTGGGAGGCAGTGCCGCTGCGATAGCATCAATGCTCCATTTGCCATGCCTTTCGTTCTTGTTTGGCGGCATGATTAGAACTAGCATAGCGGTGGCGGTGTGCATTTTCAGCGGCATTGTACAGTTCATGACGAGACGAGCGAATGATAGCCTACAGAAAGTCATTTATTCATCAGGCGATTGTTGTGCCACCAATGCAAATCTCATCTTGCGTGCTCTTCGCAGTCAAGCATCTATATTTGGCGGTATAGGACTAAACCTCCGAGAAAGGGAAATGGCTGCTTGGCAAGGGTGTGAGTTGTGACTTGACTTGACTTTCCTGCGTCTCCAACACCACGGGATTTACTACACCAGAGGTCATGGCGCAGGTACCCGAGCAGACGCTGCAGTGGCTATATAACGCTCTTCATGTGAGTTGCTAGCTGCAGAGCGCATCGCATCGCATCGCATCGCACGCCTGAACAGAGCTCTTCTAATGTTGCCTAGGAATATCAAGACCCTCAGAGGACATATTCAGATACTGCCCGAACGCTCTCCATCCACCCCTCCTTGTTACCTGCCACTGAAGTCTACACACAAGACGATGGCACTTCGTCACTACTCCTTCGCCTTGCAGGCACAGTGGCTGCTGCCTTCCGAGGCACCACCTATCGATTTCCTGTGAAGATTTGGCTTCCACGTGCATATCCACATGAGGCCCCGGTCGCGTACGTGGTGCCGGGAAAAGAGATGGTTGTTCGGCCGGGCCAGCACGTTGGTGTTGATGGTCGCATCTACCATCCATACCTAAGAGATTGGAGCAGAATGTGGGACACAGCTAATACCTCAGACTTCTTGGACCATCTATCGCAGGTGTTCGGCCGCGAACCTCCACTGATCAGCAGAGCTCAACAGCAGCAATATCAACAGCGGTCGAATGCGCCAGCACAGAGAGCACCACCAGCTCCACAGCTACCTCCAAAGCAAGCTGCTGCTGCTCTCGAGCCATCTCAATCGTCTAGTGTAGCGACACCGCCGCCCTTGCCGCCCAAGCCAGGCGAGGAATACGCAGAAGTCAGGCGAAATGTGACTCGAGATGGCCCACCCCTGCCGCCACTACCGCATGAAGCCACCCATCAACCGCGTTCATCCTCTCTCGCGCAGAACACGTATCGACCAATGCCCAGAACACCATCTCAGAATATTTCAGCTACCTCACCAATGCAGCAAAATGGAAGGCCAATGGGTACGCCCTTTCCTCCATTCCAACACGAGCAATTGGGATCTCAGCATCAACACTATCGAGCGAACCAGGATCGAAGTCCTGTCTCTCCTGTGTCACCAATCAATGGCGTGTCAGAATTTCCTGGGAATAAGTACGTCCAGCCAGCGCCTTTGCCGCAAACACAGTTCCAACCGCCTAGTAAACAGCCCACACAGCAGCCAACGCCTTACTACCCTCATCGAGATCGGTCATCTCTTGAACAGCATTACTCTCAGATACCCCGTCAACATCCTTCGCAGCAGGCCTGGCATCAAAATCAAATGCAATATCAGCAGCGGCCAAAGGAGAAACAAGCTGCACCAGATCTGCTGACCGATCCATTTGATGTGGCCATCTCAGCACCCGGCGTTTCGCTCCCAGCGCCTCCCATCCCGCCAAATCCAGAAAAGGAGCATCTCCTTCAGGCTATTTCAGCGTCTTTCGTGCAACAGGCACAGCAGAAAGTCAACCAAAATCTTGCTGCCATTGCGCCGCTTCATGCCCAGGAGTACGCTTTGCGTATGGCACAGGATGGCTTGGAAGGGGAGGTCAGACAATTAGAACAACTTGAACAAGCTATTACAATCAACGAATCTATCCTACATCGAAGTATACAAGACTGCGACCGGACTATCGCTACAGCACGATCAAAGAAGCAGCCTCCGATCGATGAAGTGTTGCTGGCGCCTACCATGGTCGCAAACCAGCTTTGGAATCTGTGCGCCGAAGAAGCGGCGTGTCGAGAAGCAATGTACTTCCTTCAGAAAGCTGTTGATCGTGGTCGAATAAGTGGGGACGTGTTCGTGCGACAGATGCGAAACCTGGGACGCGAGTGCTTCTTGAAAATGGCTCAAGCAAGGAAATGCGCTCAGGGCATGGGCTTAGATACTCCCCATGCCAGATAGTCACAGATATACCATGACGGAACCTTGAAGCTGCAACAAAGAGCTCGATTTATGAGCTTTCCTTCATGATCGTCTTCAACGTCTTAACGTACTCATTAACCTCTTGAGCCCCTTCCAGAGTGATATCCCTCTTCTTGCCTTCGAAGACTATATGAGGCACGCTATCGATCCCGTTCCCAGCCTGCTCCCGAATCATCATTTTCACATCTGCCAAACCCTCCTCCTCCTCCAAGAAGTCCTTCACATTCGCTTCCTCAATCCCCGCCTCTCTGGCCGCTGTCAACAACGTCTCAGTACTACTCGGATGTCGTTCTTCCTCAAAGTACTGCCTATACAAACTCCTAACAATCTGATCCGCAGTCTCCGGTCCCTTGGTCTCTTGATAATGCTGAATCACACGATGCGCAGGCAAAGTATTCGCAACAATTCCACCAAACTTGAAATTTATGTCTTCAGCTTTCCCATACCCTCCCATCAAATGTTCGTACATGGCCATTTTCTCGTCCGAGTCGCCATAGCGCGTCTTCTTATACCATGCTTTTTTGTCTTCGCCGCTTTGAGGTGCGTCCGGGTAGAGTTGGTAAGGTTTGTATTTTACTGTGAAGTGTACGGGAGAGTCGGAGGGGATTTGCGTGAGGGCTTTCTCCAGACGACGCTTTGCGAGGTATGTCCTTTGGTAGCACAGATTTAGCAGGGATTTGAGGTATGGCCGTTGATATCCAGTCATTGCAGTCCTTACTTACCATGGACAGATCGTGTCTAGAGTGAATGATATCTCGGCTTCGAAGGTCATGTTCGCATCGACTGGAAAGGTTTGTGCGGGCACTGTTGGATTAGATGAGTGTGATTGTGTCAATTGCTCTGTACCACGAAGTATTCTTGACGAGAGTGTGGTGGATTGAACACTTAGCTGTATAACAATCTAAATATGCCATGGTATTATAGTCAGTGATGCAGCTCTCCGCAACCTCCATTGTCCCGCGATGCAAGATGATGCTTCCAGATCGACGGAGGCAAACCCTCGTCTCGAGATCCACAGACACATCATCCACCAACCATGACTAAGGGCCTGTTTACTTGCACCTGCACCTCTACGGCAGGTTGCGGCAATGGCTCCTAACACTGCAAGTGAACAACTGTAGGCAAACTAGACCCTCTGCATGTGAAAGTGAACAAGTGCAACGATATAACGTGTCGCTTCTAAGTGTAGGTATTGTTTGAACCTATAGTAACGGCTCTCGAGAGTGTAGTAACCTATAGTAATCGTTTATATAAGGTCTTAGCGCACGAAGCCGTAATTTCGAGTTTCCGGCTTTAGGGTATAGGTTAACCTCTCGCTACTATACAATACCCTTATATAACCTATATTATAGATCGGATAATCGCCGTTATCTTCGTTAATAGTATACTTAGTAGCGCCTTCAATTTAAGTATATATAGTAGTATTTTCATTAAGACCGAGTCCCCGTAATAGACGATTAATCCTAACGCTAGCGACTCGCTACTATCGTAACTTGTATAGCTACTATCGACTATTTCGATTAATTCCTCGATAATAAGGAATATATATACCGTAACGATAGCTATTATATAACCGCTAAGCTTCTCGACGACGAGCGTAAGTTATACGAGAACTATCGGATCGATAAGGCTACGTTTATAGCCTTATTAAGCGCCTTGTATAATAGAGGGTTATAACTAACGAGAAACCTAACTACTACTAAGAGGTTAATCTAATTCCTTATAGTTATATCGCTATCGTTTAGCTTCCGTTAAGTAGACCTCGTATTTAAGAGGTCTAAGGCTACTATCTATAAGTCCTTCTACGCCGTTCTTACTACCTTACTTAAACTATATAATAAGGTTATTAAAGAGCCGGATTATAATAGTATACCTTCGAAGATAATAAGCGAGATAAATAAGCGAGGAACGGGCAAGTTCTACCTATAGTTTAAGGACTACGTTAGCGCTATAGATAGTAGTTATATTATCGCTTATATTCCTCGTAATAAGTAGGTACTATAGCGTAATAGGAAGGGCGGTATCTCGTAGAATGTACTAGTAGTTATAGACTTTAATATACTATTTACGTACGTTCTTGCTAGGTAGGAGGGCTCTATAAACGATAGTCGTATACTATTATACGCTCGCGAGATAGAAGCCTTCGGTACTAACTATCTAGCTAACAAGTACTATCTTACTAATATAGGCTATCCGAGTATAAGACTTACTATTATACTGTTTAGAGGTAAGAGATATTACCTAAAGGAATAGGGCTTAAGTAACTATAGACCTAAGGATATATATGAGTTATTTAATCTAAGGTATTCTAGCTTACGTAACGTCGTAGAACGTACGTTTAGAGTCCTTAAGATATAGTTTAAAGTATTACGAGATACTAATAGACCTATCTTTAATATAGATACTTAGGTTACCTTAGTTTATAGCCTTATATGTCTTTATAACTTTATACGCTATACTAATCTAAGCGACGACTTAATAATTAATCGCTAACGAGTTCAAGCGCTAGAATACTAAAGAGGCTCTTAAACCTAAGGTCCGCTAGGGTAGCGGCGAGAGGGCTATCCGGATACTTAGTTAATCGCTTAGTACTAAGAATAAGAAGATAACTACTTAGCGCGGTAAACTAGTAAAGGAGATATAGCAAGACTATCTAATTAAGCTTATAGAGTATAGATTAAGTATCTAGTAGAAGGGTATAGTTAATAGTAAGTAGATAATACCTAAATGCCTTATCGTTATCGTATTGATTACTTTTACTAGCGCTAAATACTAGAAAGTAGCCTAATCGACTTAATTCGTTAAGGTTTAAGTTATATTCGAGAAGCTCTTCGAGATGTTAGAGACTATTATAAACGATTCTCGTATTACCTCTATAGAGCCGGTATAAGCTCGTTTCTTAACTAAATCGGATAATTTTTAAAGGAGAATATAGAGCGTAGCGAGTATATATTTCGCCGTTATATAAAGTTATAGTATATGTACTATCTTAGTAGTATTATAGGCTATTAGCGGTCGTTTGAATTCGAGTAGCGATATAGTAAACACTTCTATAGAGCTAAGCTAGGTCTAGCTCCAAGTCCGAGCTAGTTAGCTACTTCCAAGCCGCTTACTAAGCTAGAGACGTATACTATATTATTGAAACCTATATACTAATAGAATATTATAACTAGCCGTCGGAGGTATATAAAAATTAATATAGAGTATAATATAGATATATTCTCGAAGACTTGTAAATTTTGTATATATATATATATAGACCTAGTATTAAATAGTAGATAGTTAGGGCTATAGAAAGCTAGACTCGTTCCTCTACCGGAAACGCTCTTAAATCTCGTCGTTATCGTATTAATTACTTTTACTAGTATAGAATACTAGAAAGTAGCCTAATCGACTTAACTCGTTACTTACTTAATATCGCTCTTAATATCTTCTTTAATACCGTTATCGTTCGCTATCTAGCGGAGCTATATACGCCTATAGCTTAGACTACCCTTATAGAAGTCTGAAGGACCTAGCTTCGAAGTCGCTAAAGGTCTTATTATAGAAGGCCTTGCTATAGGCTCTATAGAGCTTATAAGATAGGTTAAAGTCGTTTAACTTATTAAGAGCTAACTTTACTAGAATATCTAGACGTATAGTAAGAAGGCCTTAACTAATAGTATTAGTAAGGCGTATAGCTCTAGTGCGATTGCCTTTTAAGCTAGAAACCTATAGAGCGATACTAGTAGAACTAAGAGCCTATATAGGGGTAGGAGTATCCTTAAAGATTAGTATAGAAATAGTAGTTTCCTTAGGAGTCTTAGGTACTACTTCGGGCGGTTAGTTTTCCTTCTTAGCCTCGTTATTACTATTAATAGTTATAGACTCTAGCTTGTATCGCTTGTTAGCCTTGTTTGACTTACTAGTTGTCTACTTCTTCGAGGTCTTAATACCGCCCTTAGACTTCTTACTAGTAGCTATCTTATTACTAAAGATAGTAGTATATAGACTAACGTAAGGCATCTTATAGTCCTTTAGAGGCTTCGTATTCTTATAGATAGCTTTAGTAAGATAGTCCTTCTAGACATAAGAGTTAGTAGTAATAACGCTAGTATCGTAGTTAATACCGAAGCTAGACTCGTATTCGAGCGCTATAAACGTAGTATAGAGGGCCTTATAGAATAGGAGCTTCGTATAGTATTGTTTCTAAAACATAGACTACTTAGCTTAACGAGAGACATTAGAGACAATATCGTTACGAGCCTATAGCTTTAGTTAACCGTTACGGTAGTTATTAAGGTTAATTTAAGTAGTAACGTTCTCGAGAAGGACTCGCTTTATCTTAGCTATCTAAATAAGCCGACCTTCTTCTTTATCGGAAGTACTATCTTCGTTACTAGAATTAGCCTCTATAGTATTATATAATATAGCAATATTATCTCTAATATCTTACTAAGAATTAATAAGCTAGCTATCCGTTAGGGTAGCCTATATCGCGGTTAGTATATTAGTAGATACTAACTAGGAGTCGTCGAAACTAGCTTAAGGAGTAGATTTAGCTATAGTAAACGTAGGGTTTATTACTTAACGAGGAAGTATCGGATCGATATAATTTTTATAGTAAATTAAAGTATAGTATCTTATTATTTTTATAGCGTATATCTTGATATATAAAGACGATGTTATTATTATTATATATAATAGTAGAATGTTTGCTATCCGTCGCATTCTTAGAGAAGTATAAATTCTACTTACTAAGCCCCGCTCGGATACTACTATAGGTAGATATAGGCGCCTATATAGCTAGTATTAAGCCTTCGTTATATTCTATAAAGGACAACTACTACTACAAGTAAACAAGTACGTTATAAGAAGATATTATAGGGTCTATTAGAAGCGACGGTGCTATTAGAAGGTCCACAAGTAGTGCGTACGGCCGTGGTTTGGAGCCAGTTCAATCTATACTAGGAACCACAACCTGCGGCGGACCCGCAGGTGCAAGTAAACAGGCCCTAACCTATCGCGTACAAATACGCCTTTCAATGGCAACGAGGACTCGCCCTTTTTTTCCATACAAGAATTGGAGGTGGCTGTAAGATACATAGAGATGTCATTTTTTAAGCCACTTCTAGAACTTATCCAACTCTCATCTATTAGAACAAACGCTAGCGATGGCAAAGCCATTGCGATTGGGGTATCTCCAAAGATCGGAAGCAGCGCCTTGCTAATGCCCAACATCCTCTCTATACTCACATTCAGTCGACCCAAGGAAAATTGTTTCGTTCAAATCATAATCCCCATTCTTCTGGTGTTCTTCCTCCACTATTGGTGCCAACATAGCTTCGATCTAGCGCCCAGATCCACTCGCCGCGCTCAGTGTCGTTGCGGCATGCAAAGAGCCAGGCTTTGGTAGAGTATACAGCCCAGACTTCCATCCTAACATTGGGTCGCTGGAGCAGTTTGGCAACTTCGGGCTCGGCATCGATACGGCTGTTTGTGAGGTTGATAGCATTGACCTCGTCTCCCTCCTTGGAATAGAGGTGTAAGAATGGGCGCCGTAGCTCAACATATGTTCGCACCCAATGTTGCCCAGAGACATCAGGACACAACAGCCAGCCAGCCTTGAGAATTTTGGGGGACTTCAGATGAGTCTCAGTGGTGGCGGCTAAAGATAATTGTTCTTCAGCGCCATCACGATTGCCATTTGCAAAAGCGGCGCCGTTCTCGGGAGATTCCGTATTGGATTGAAGCAGCATGATCTCACCAGGCGAAGTCGTGGTCGTCCAAAGCTCGAGGACTTTTTCCAAGATCTCCTGTTGCTTCTCGCTGAACTTGTCGCCTTCTGCAAGCTGTGCTTTCGCAGGCGGCGACAGTGCGCCAAAGGCAAGCACTCCCCGGGCAGCCTCGATCTCTGCAATGCGCCTCTGCCGCTTTCGCAGCTGCAGGAAATCTCTAATTAATGAGACGCCTCTAGGAGCCCAGCTCGAGAGCATTTCCTCTCCAGAAATGTACTCGCCTGTGGTATCCATACGCCACAAATCGCCAGCACGTTTTGCTTGGCTCGGTTTGAGGGTCACTGCGTAGTTTGAGGCAGTTGAATGGACGACTCGCTGATTGTAGAACAGCTGACCGAGAAGGGATTGCTGGCGGAACCACGCTCGAGGTCGTGTCTGCACTGCAAAGACGAAGCCAAATTGCAACGGATGTGTGATTCTCGGTGAGTGGACTTCCCACTTTAGCGTCAGCTGCACCTTGTACTTGTCCAAAGTAGGCCTGTCGAGCAGAGCAGAGCTATGGGCACTGGAATCCCATTGCGCGGTGAGTTTGACGTTTGTCGTGCCGTCTGAGTTATTGCGAATCACTGCAGGCGAGAGAAGCGAAAGCTGCACATCTGGCTGCGATGTGTCTTCATCGGAAATTTTGCCCTCGCTGTCAAGCAGCCGTACCTTGCCAGCCTTGAGTCGGTCAACTTCCTTCCAAGGCAGACTGTCACCAGAGCTGTGTACTAGGCTTAGGACAATGCGTCTTTGCAATCCCTGATGCAACTGATACGCTCCTTGATCCAGGGTATCGTTCTGCACGACTTCGACCGGCTGATATGTACCATCTTCGCTTATCTCCTGAATCTGCACGCGAGCGAACACATCGTGACGCTCGTCGCTATAGTACTCATGCTCGGGTATCCTTGAGTGATTACGCTTGTTTCTTGGCTTGATGTTTGCAGCAACCGAGGCATCACGCATGTCGTCCCAACTAAGGAGTTTGTCGAGATGCATGGATGTCACCTGCGCAAATATGCTTACCCTAAGGCTTGCATCCTGCGGCGCGTTGAGAGGCAAGCTCATGCTATGCACGCTCTCAAATCGTACAGATGACTCGCCAAAGCCGCTGATCAGAGAAGTGGTGGTTGCACCGCCTTCCTCTGACACACCGGGGATGAATAGCTGTGCATGAACATTTGTGCCTTCTCTCTCAGCCCAGCCAACGAGATCGTGCATGACAACGTTAAACTTCAACGTGCTGCTAGGCGCTTCGGCCGAGCTTGGTTCGAGCGACAGATGCACAACCCCGACGATATTGCAAGTGTACGGTGAATAGACATCGAGCGTGAAGTCTTGCACCCTGCACTCGAAGACTGCAGCCAGTGGAATGTCTGCGTCTCCCACACGTGTGTATTCTGGCATACAATCCTCTTCAAATGGGTTGCCAACCTGGAAGTGCTGCATGTACTCTGGACGATCCAGGTACTGCACCATCTGCCGCATGGCCTTTACTCGCTTGTGTAACTTCTGGATAGACCATAGATGGATCACATTGCTGTGGAAGTCGATAACTCTGACGCCCAGGCATGGTTTGGGGGTCGCTTCCAGGTCGGGGTCGTTGCTTTCTTCGGTAGAAATGCCATTTAGAACCAAATCGTAGGAAGACCCAAACGTGTGGCCGACGTCCACGATCGTAAATTGAAAGACGACATTCCGTTCCATCTGCTGGCTCATCACCTGTGCCTCTTTCAAAGTTGATGCGTTCCGCAGTGCAGCGGCAGCCATCGCGACGTATCTATGCTGTCTCCAGTGATGAAGGACGTATCTGGCGAGCCAGATCTCGCGCTCGCTCAAGTCAAGCTTGCCGTGACTCTTCCTTCTCGGCTTCGGAGGCGATCGTAACTCCTTGAGCTTGCGGTCGAAATCTTTCTTCTGCTGAGACAACTGCTTCCGCATTTGCTCTTTCATTTCCTGCAGAGAGGCTTCCATCTTGGCCTTCTCTGTCCGCAACTCTGCAATTTCGACGTTTCCTTCTTCGGCATTCTGCAACTTCTGCTGGTATTCATCTTTCTGCTTCTCTAGCTGCTCTTGCATCTCTTCCCGGACCTGTTTCAGGCGGTCTTCATCTTCGGACTGCTGCGGCGTGGAAGGGATCGTAAGTGCTGTGTCCAACGAAAAGTTGTCCAGAGTGCCGTTGCTGAGATACTTCTCTCGCACTGGGTGAGAGGACACCGATTCATTGTCGGTATCAGCACCGTTGCTATCAAAAAGCATGGACCCAGGCCTTGCTTTGCGGACCGCTCGCGCGCGTTGTAGATCGTCGAACAGGACGTCAAGCTGATCGTCGGTCAAGTCAGATATCTTCTGGTCCGGCCCTAGCGACGAGGAAATTGCTTCTTTTCGTGCAAAAGCCCAGTCGCTATCACGTCCATGCGTGCGGCATGGAGCAGGAGATTCACTTCCGGGACTGCCGATATCGCCATCCATTTCAGACATGGCTCGACTAACACTACTTTCGGTCCGCTCATGATTAGGAGGCCGCGGCGAAGGAGAGTCAAGCTGATCGGCTGTCACAGAGTATTTGAGCAGACTACCTTGTTCGGCTCTTTCCTCTCGTGCCTCTTGGGGATGGTTGAAACGGAAAATGTGAAAATCACCAAGGATCACACGGTTACCCGATCGCAATCGTTTCGGCGCCTCAATGCGAATGCCATTTACCATGATTGCCGCACCGTCTTTTGGCACCACTGTCACAACGCCGTCGACATTCTCGAATGTGCAGTGGTCGTGAAGGATCTTGGAGCCATTCAATCGGATGTCGACAGCAGTCTTGCCATTTGCCTCGCCGTTGACTTCGTCGTCCACTTTTCTGTGTGCGTCGGCTCCTCCATCTTCAAGTTGTTCGGCCTCAATGTTACCAACAGTTGTAGTTCCGGGCTTGAGATTGTAGACAAGACATTCGGCGAGCAATGGATCATCACTGAGATTGACCAAATGAGGCATCTTTTTTGGCGTAGACAGCCCGACGAAGCCTTTCTCTATGCTGATACCAAGTTCCTCCAGAGCTGCTTCTCGCTCCTTGTGGATCTGTTCTGTCATGTTGAGCTTTTCTTCCCACGTCTGATTCAAATCTTTGTAGAGCTTCTCGGACTGCGCTAATTGCTCCTGGATCTCGGCTTTGGAGACTTTCCTGACCGTGCCATCTGCGCTTGTGAAGCTAACAATTTGTTTGTCGAGAGGAGTGTCTGGGCTGTACTGCTCTTCAGCAACACCACCACCCGTACTGAGTTTCGAACGCAGTTGAGCAAGCTCCTCTTTCAGTTCCCGAATCATGCGCGCGTTCGGATCTTCATTGACAACTGCATGGTTCTTGATACGCTTGGCTGAGTCGGCGTACCGAAGCGTAGACAGTGTCTCTTCGAAATTGATGTCTGCTGGCGAGATGGCCGCTATCATCGCCGTCAAACTGTTTCCCCCCAGACTGTCCTTCAAGAGCCACGTCAAGACAGAATCTCGATACGGCACTTGCGCACCCTTCTTGGCCTTGTTCGTGCTTGCATCCGCAAGGGCTGCGATGACACGTCCCAGGGTCGACAAGGATCTATTGATCTCGGCTCCTTCCTTCAGCCTTGCACCGGTGGCTCCAGTGCTGGTAGCACGTTCAGAACCTGCCAAGTCGACCAAGCTGATCTTTGCAACTTTTTCGGAGTCCATGTTCGTCTCATCATCGTGCCGTCTCTGGGTCAGTGTCAAGGTGAATACCGCATGTGATCGCGAAGACGTCTCATTCATGTTCGTTGCCGCTACCGTTCGGGCTTTGTTACCTTCGTCCATCAAATGATCGATTTCCGCAAAACTTCGGACCACAAGCTTTGCGAGATCTTCTACGTAAGGACCTGTAGAAGGATGTTCTCTGACCTTGAGATTGCCCTTGTTGCTCGGATTCAGAAGATCTCGCACGCGCTCGTTGTAAATTTCAAGGTATGAGACTTCGACGGTGCTGGTGAGGTTCTTGTCCTTCTCGGTGATGCCCTCGATCCTGTCAAACATCTCTCTGCAGATGCGCGGGATGACGCCTTCCTCTTCGCCGTATCCCATCATGCTGTAACTTTTTCCCGAACCTGTCTGGCCATAGGCGAAGATGCAGTTGTTGTAGCCCTGAAAGGCATTGTCCAGAAGTGGCTTGCCCAAGTCTGTGAAGACATCCTCTTGCCCGGCAAAATGCGAATCCTGCTTGTTGAAAGACCAATATGACTTGTCGAAGGCGAACGTCTTCGTGCCCTCGAGCGCTGCCTTGACCGGCTTGCTCTTGCCATCTGGGGCGGGAGGGGTGAGGATGGTTTGCGCATCGTGCATAGACACAATACATTTCGCGTTGCGACCTGTCTCTCGATTGTTGAAGGGCCTGACTCGAACGACGACTTTGATGTTGCCGCTCGGAGGCCCGGCGGAGGCCATGTTGGCGTGCTGGATGCTTGAGGTCGGGTAGGGACGGTGTCAGTCGTGAGGACTGTCGTAGGACTATGGTAGTAGCATGTGCTTGGTGAGATCCATCTGCGGTCCAGACTCGGCCCTGGACCTGGAGGCCACGAGAAGTCGTCGATGTTCTCGTCAAAAGGTGGATAGCGGTGGTGGCATGCATTAATTCGAGCACCAGGACGCGTCTGCCGTCCGTCATATGCGACTCGACCGCGGAACCCTGTGTGCCACCCGACAGTCAGAAGTCGCGACTCGCTGCCAAAACACCACCGTCTTCTCGTTGCTGCCCGCCATATCTACCGTGCATTGTTTTGTTTCGTTCTTGATATGTGTATTCTTGTCATCTTCACCTATCTGAACGATCCTCTTGCTGGCCCGCGCCCGTTTCCTTCTGCTTGTTCGTCAGGTACATCGGATGTGTTACATAAGGAAGCCGAGTGACGCCAAATTTTGGCGAAATGTTCTGGCGTCAGAGTATATCATAGTATATAGTTCCAGCGTATATCTCCAGCGTATACAGACATGGCAGAGGACGACATGTGGCGTCCGCCGGCGAATCGACTGATGCGCAGTCTTGACAGGTCTTTCTTCCAGCGCACAATAGAGCTCCGTGCTGCGAGAGTCTTGCGAAACCAGGACATATTCACAGTCAGGAGGTAAGACGTGGCGACGAAGTCCTCCCTATGCTATGCTATGCTATGCTATGCTCTGCTCTGCTCTGCTTCGCTATGCTTCGCTATGCTATGCTCTGCTATGCTATGCTATGCTACGCTATGCTCTGCTCTGCTCTGCTTCGCTATGCTTCGCTATGCTATGCTCTGCTATGCTATGCTATGCTACGCTATGCTCTGCTCTGCTCTGCTTCGCTATGCTTCGCTATGCTATGCTCTGCTATGCTATGCTATGCTACGCTATGCTCTGCTCTGCTCTGCTTCGCTATGCTTCGCTATGCTATGCTCTGCTATGCTATGCTATGCTACGCTATGCTCTGCTCTGCTCTGCTTCGCTATGCTTCGCTATGCTATGCTCTGCTATGCTATGCTATGCTACGCTATGCTCTGCT
>LFZO01000475.1:0-32890 GCA_001578225.1 Pseudocercospora musae
TAGTCTATCTAGCGTCTCGATACGAGCCGCGAGTTGTACTAGTTCCTACCTTAGCTCTAGAATAGTATAGTACTTAACGATAGTACTATGTAGTATAGGCTATAACTTTGCGAGTAGGTAGCGTATACGCTACGCCTCGGTATAGTCGCTTAGCTAATCCTCTAGTACTACGAGTTCGAGGGCAAAGTTCTAAACCGTCTAGTTCTCTCGCTAACGCGCTACCTTATACTCGAGGGTTACGTCTAGTATGCGATTTATAGGATCTCCTACGTAGTTAACGTAGAAATCCTTAAAGTCTTTATAGATGTAAGTACCTAGGTCTTCGAGATCGTAGTTGTTATACTACTTCTTATATGCATTGCCTACGAGGTATATAACCCTATATAGTATCTTGCTATAGTTAGTACGATACGTATTTCCTAACAAAGCAAAGATTAAGGCTAGTTCCTTTAGGAACCTCCTTGCCTCTTTAATAGTATTATCCCTAAAGGGTTTTAGCTCTTTTAGTCTAGGCTTGCCTATCGTGATATCTATACCTATACTTACTACGCTTAGCGTAGGTACCTCGCTATATCTTCGCGATAGTGTAATACTAAGACTAAGCCGAGAGGGTAGGGTCCTATAGATACTCTTTATAGACCTATCCTTAGAATTACTAGTATCCCGGTCGGACTCTAGCGATACTTAGCGATTAGACCGCTCGACGCTTATACTACGCCTAGTACCCGCTAGCGCTAATCCTACGTCGCGCTATATCCGTAGTCTAGCATTTTCACGCTCTAGCTCCTAGGCTTAGACTTCTTGTTTAAGTAACTTTTACTTAGCTTTCGAGCGCGCGATTCGCTCGTTTAACGTAGCCTACCGCTCGCTAAAGGTCGTCTAACGTTCTTTATCCCCCTAAGGGCGATCGTCGTCTATAGGCGCCGCGGTATTACTACCTAACGTAGTCGGCTCGCTTGCGCTTATCGTATAGTATTCTATAGGCTACTATAGGGGTAGACTTGTTAGAACTATTAGGGGCTAGGTATATAGCAACGTATAGAATACTCGCCTAACCGATAACATAGTAGGTAGTAGAACTAACAAGTACCTCCTAAAAGGATTGCGCCGAGCGCTAGGTTAAAAAGGCTATACGAGTTACGTACGTCTAGCGTGCGCCCCTAGCGCGCGCTACTTAGTACACTTAGGGCTTGGTAGGAGACCTTACCTTATCGAAGTCCTTACATCGTCTATAAGGGCTTAGAGGTTCTTTTGTATATTACTGTTCGTTTTTAGCTAGTTAGGCTAGTCTTTTAGGCCTTTAGGGCCTAGTTTAGGTACTAGTTATCTAGGATCCCTTAGTCTAGCTTAGGGATAGAGGCTAGATCCCTCCCCTCCTCTACCTTTCCTCGGAACTATCGTCGCTATTTTGTTCGTAGAGAGGTATATTTATATCTCCTATGCTCGTAGGCGCTCGCGCCTTAGCCTAGGAGTTAGGTATATTTTGTCGGATAGCCTAGGAGGTAGGCATATTTTGTCGGATTACTACTATATATAGTAGGCTAAGTAGAACGCTTATCTCGAGCTATCTTGCGTAGTTATTATAGGATATTAATATCGAAGTTTTTACGAGGTAAGAATTAGTAATAAAGCTCTAAATTTTATAACGTAACCTATACGAGGTTTCTATAGCAATAGCGACCTAGGCGATAGGTAGATATTATAGAAAGAGTACTAAGTAGTACGAAAGTAAAGCTTCCTTTAAATAGCTAGTAGTATAGCCGGTCTTTTTAGTAACGCTTGTATAATCTAGAAAAAGTCTAGGTTACGACCTAAAATTAGTATAGGTCCTAGAACCCGAACCTAAACCAATCGTCTAGTTCCTACTAAGAAACCGTACCTAGATCCAATTTCTCGGATTATACCTAACCTACTAGGCCGTCTAGTTACGAATATCTCGAGAAGGGCTAGATCTATCTTTTAAAGTCCCTAATAGGTACTAGTATCCTCTTTACTAAAAAGAAAGATAGTAGCCTCTAACTATATATTAACTATTAGGGTTTAAACGCTATTATAGTAAAGAATCGATATCCCTTATTCCTAGTATAGGAGTCTTTAGACTATCTTACTAAGGCTCGGATCTTTATAAAGCTTAATATTCGAGATGCCTACTATAGGATCTATATCAAGTAAGGGGACGAGTAGAAGACTACCTTCTAAACAAGATATAGATACTTCGAGTATACTATAATACTATTTAGGCTTATAAACGCTCTAGCGATATTCTAGAGCTATATCCTTAGTACCTTGTTAGACCTAGTAGACACGATCTACGTCGTCTACCTAGACGATATTCTAATATACTCCTAGAACCTAGAGGAATATATCTAGTACGTTACTACTATCCTCGAGAGGCTCTTATACTATAAGCTATATACGAAACTTAGTAAGTACGAGTTTAGTAGGAACTAGATTAGGTTCCTTAGCTATATAATTACTCTAAATAGGACCAAAATAGAACTAGAAAGGATTACGATAGTTAGGGAATAGCTTAAGCTAAGGAGTATAAGGGATATATATATCTTTATCGGATTCGCTACCTACTACTAGTATTTCATTAGGCACTTCTCCTAAATAGTAGCCCTACTAAACCGGCTAATAGAACGAGGACCTAATATAGCGAAGGATAGGTATAGGCAATATAAGGAAGAGTCGTAGTAGCTCTCCTTAGATATAGAAGCGAGATTAGTATTTAACTAGCTTAAGGAGGCGTTCTATATAGCCCTAGTATTAAAGCACTTCGACCTATTCTAGCTAATTAGGATCGAAGTAGATACTTCGACCTATGCTATATTAGGCGTTATAATGTAGTAGTATAAGTACGAGGACAAGATGTACTAGTTCCTAGTTACCTTCTTCTCGTAGAAGATAAATAGTATAGAAAGGAACTACGATATCTACGATAGCGAGATACTAGGAATAGTCGAGTACTTTAAGTACTAGCGTTACTACTTAGAGGACGTATAGCATTAAGTAGAGGTTGTTATAGACTATAATAACCTTGGATAGTTTATAATAGCTAAGGAGCTTACGAGGTAGTAAGTTCGCTAGACTAAGTAGCTCGCTATATTTGACTTCTATATCTTATACTACCTAGGAAGGGAAAATAGGATAGCCGATAGGGCTAGTAGGCGTCCTAACTATATAAATATTAATTACTCTAGCTACTAGCTAAACAAGGAGGACTTATATACTCCCCTTAAGAGGCTATAGAGGCAACTCGTAGATAGGGAGCCCTAAGATAGATCGATAAGGGTTCCCTTAGTATAACGAGGACTAGAAGGATATAGCAAGCCCTTTGTCTACCTCGCTAGGATAGCCAAGGTTAGGAAGGTATAGAATAGCCTTACAAATACTATTTAGATAGTACTAGAGACTAACGCTAAGGCGATTAGGATTAAGATAGCTCTCTAGAGTAGAGACAAGTTATAATAGCTATAGCTAGTATAATAGAAGGAATCCTAAGGGTTCCTCTTCTACTAGGATACGATATATATATTAGTAGCCTAGTAGGCCTACTTCGCCTAGAAACGCTCTAGCTCTACTACAATAATCCTATATTAGAACACTTTAGGTTCGAGAGGACCCTATAGCTAGTACGAAGAGGATACTACTAGCCTAAAGTAGGAAATCTAGGGCCTAGGGAGCGTCTAGTACCTTTTAGATATTATTTATTAGGGTTTGGAGGTTCTTTTCAATATTTCTATTCGTTTTGAGCTAGTTAGGCTAGTCTTTTAGGCCTTTAGGGCCTAGTTTGGGTACTAGTTGTCCCTTAGTCTAGCTTAGGGATAGAGGCTAGATCCCTTCCCTCCTCTACCTTTCCTTAGAACTACTATCGCTATTTTGTTCCTAGAGAGGTAATCTCCTATACTTATAGGCGCTCGCGCCTTAGCCTAGGAGTTAGGTATATTTCAAAGAAAGTTATTACGATAAATATATAGTAGTAGATGTTTTAACTAGTATAAGCTTAATAGAGATAGTACTCGACGATTATCTAATAGAATAGTATAAAAGCGACTTAGATATAAAAGATCTACCTATAGATTCTAAGAACTAGGATTTTATTAATCTAATTTAGCCTCTTACTCTAAGTTATAAAGTTAAGATATAAGAGGTAGCTAAGGAGCTTTACTACTTAAAATTTCTCGATATCGAGTTTCGTATAGTATATATATATATTAGTATAAGGCTATTTATTCGATATAGAGAAAGCTATAGGTAATTAAGTAGTTTGAGAGGGATATAAAGACTAAGGTCTAGATTAGAAAGCTATTAAAGGTAGTAGGAAATAGTAGAGTTTAGGTATATCCTTTATAGCCGGCTATATAGCTAGCTATATAGCTAGCTAAAAAGTTAGGTCTTACTAACAATTCTATAGAAAGCTTTAAGTTAGGAACGCTTCCTATACTATACGAAATCTATATCCTTACTAAGTACGTCGTTATTCGAAATATTAATCTAGGATAAAAGCTTTCTACTATACTTTAGGAGTACGCCTCGCTTAGATTAGCCTAGCTACTAGCCTTAGAACTATAATCTCCGCCGCTACTACTTTAAGGATATAGTATACCTAGGATATAGTAGAGCAAAAGCTCTCTACTATTACTTCGATATCGAGAGGAAGTAGCTATAGGAGACGAATAGGTATTATAAGATACTAGCTAAGCTAGGCTATAAAGGAATATTAAAGCTAACGTACCTCTTAACGATATGTCTTAGGAATTCGAAAGATGGAATATATCTTAGCTTAGAGTAAGTAGCTATAGACTATATATACTCTACTTATATAGTAGTAGATACTACTAAAGTATAGTAGATAACTAAAGATATAGTTATGTAAGATACTAAGTAGATAGCTATAGACTAGCTTGTATAGTAGTTTATATAATTACTAAAATAAAGATTATAAGTACGTAACTATATATCCTAGAATTTCTATTCTTCTTACTAGCCTAGCTATCTATATTATTAAAACTTTGTCTCGTACCTAGCTATCTATAATTTTATATTATAGTTCGGACCTTTTGAACTTTCTTTCTTACTTTAATAGTAATCTATCTAACTATTAAAGCTCTTTAGGACTCTCGGTTATTAATCCTAAGATTGCTATCTAAGTCGCTATTTTGCTATATCTATAAGCTACTATACCTCTAAATACTAACCTCCTTAATATTCCTACTACCCTAAATACTAGTTCATTACTAAGCCTATAAATAACAAGGTTACAATTACGCTCTAGATAGTTATTAGAAGTATAGACTAGATCTCAAGAGTAAGGAGGAAACAATAGAGCTTCAAGTCTATCTATCTAAAGTCCTCTAGAAAGACGAAACAATACCTTACTATTAGCTATTCGAATAAAAAGTAGTCTAGTAGAGGCTTAGTCCTTTAGTAGAGATAGTTAACGTTCTCGTTAATCGTCGGTATCGATAGTCTAACGAAATCTCTTCTCTCCTAAGAATATCTAATTAAGGGCCCTATTAGTTTTTAATCTAGTAATCTTCGATAAATAGGATAACGTTTATATCTAGAAGAAGGAATATTACGAGCCTTTTTATTAATAGGTCTAAGAGACCTAGTAGAATATAGTAAAAAGCTCTAGTTATCCCTCGCTTCGAAGGCTATAGAATATCTAGAAGTTTCCTATTAATTAGGGAAGTAAGGATAGGAATAGTTTTATCTAGAAGTATTTAACTAAAGGAGCTATATATAGGACGGTTACTATACTCGATAGGCTTAAGGATTAGCTAATAGTAATATGCAATTTCTATAGGCTAGTTATAAAGTATCTATTAATTAGGAATAGTAATACTACTACTACGAAGTATTTAAAGACTTAAAAGTATCGTTTAGTATAGGGGAATCGATAGGAGGAGATAGATACCGAATTTTAGGCTAAGGTAAGAGTACTTCCCTATAGCTAGCTATATAGCTAGCTATATAGATAAGACTCGTTTTGTGTCTACTATAGTCTTTCTATATATAGAATACTCTCCTTTTATCTTATAACGGTTTAGGCTCGATACGCGATTACTAGGTTTATTTTTCGTATTATAGATATAGTTACTAAGCTTGTAGTCGCCTTAATATAGTTACTAATTACTACTACGTATAGTAGACTAAGTAGGACGCTTATCTCGAGCTATCTTGTATAGTTATTATAGATATTAATATCGAAGTTTTCGCAAGGTAAGAATTAGTAATAAAGCTCCGAAATTTATAACGTAACCTATACAAGGTTTCTATAGCAATAGCGACCTAGGCGATAGGTAGATACTATAGAAAGAGTACTAAGTAGTACGAAAGTAAAGCTTCCTTTATATAGCTAGTAGTATAGCTAGTCTTTTTAGTAACGCTTATATAATCTAGAAAAAGTCCGGATTGCGACCTAAAATTAGTATAGGTCCTAGAACCCGAACCTAAACCAATCGTCTAGTTCCTACTAAGAAACCGAACCTAGACCTAATTTCTCGGGTTATACCTAATCTACTAGGCTATCTAGTACTTAGAATACTCTAATACCTATAGCCCCTAGGGGAAGTATAGTCCTAGATCTACCTCCTAGGCCCTAGCTTTCCTAAGTGCAATATAATATTAGTTCTAAGGGCTAGGTATCTAATACAAACTACCCCTTATACTATATATAAGGTAGCCTATAAAGAATACCTAAGTATATAGGCTAATATAGGAAATCTAATCTCTAGTACTATAGGTTATATAACTAGATACTAAGTAAGGGTAGGGATAGTTCTTAGCTTAGTAGAGAGCTAATATAGAAGTTAACTAGAAAATAGAAGGAAGGACAAGGACCTATATTCATAAAGGGAAGGGAAGAGGGAGAGGAAAGGAATAGGGATACTACTCTATTCCCTAAACTAGAGGCCCCTTCTATCTAGCTTAAAAAGCTACAAAGGAATAAGCTAAAGGATACTAAACTAGAGGAAGCAAACACGATCTAGTTAGGACGATAGAGATATAGGGAACCTCTTAATATTTAAAATATTAGTATAACTAAGGATAGGGCCTAGTATCCCTAATAATATAAGGGAGAGTAGGGGTTTTTAATACTATATAAAACTAGAAGGGGCTTTAAGGAGATTAGGAAGGTAGGGTATAGGGCTTTTTCCCTCCTAAGGAATATATAGAGATACCTACTTGTCTAGGAGTTAGAATAGTATAGTAATACAAGAACTTATCTATCTATATATATATATATATATATATAACGCGTACTCTAGATAACAACGTACCTATTTCTAAAAGGTAACTAAGATTAAGGAGGTATATATAATACGCGAAGTATTAAATATCGCCGATCCTTATAATTATACTAGTAACTATAAAGACCTACTATATCGTCCTTTAATAAGTAGTAAGCGATTATACGCTCTTCTAGACTATAGTAGACAAGATAGTAACGTAGTATTACTAGTGTTTATAGCTTCTAACGAGTAGAGTTAAAGTACTCGTATCGCTATCGCTTAGGATTACTAGTATATAGGAAGTATAATATATAATATAGTTATAGAATATAGATATAAAAGACAATAGTATAAGGAAGTCCTTAAGGGACTAACGATATTAGAGGAAGGATAGTATTATAAAAATATCCTAACTTTTACGCTTCTTATTAATAAGGAAGCTAATATAGTCGTATCTCTCTTAGTATCTCTTTATAGAACTATACGATAACTTGTCTACTAAATCGTCTACTCGTTTCTACTACGATAAAGCGTTACTAATCGTTAGCTTATCTCGAGACTAATAAGCTATTATAATAGTCTTTAGCTTAGTATTCTACTAACGGATTCTACTAGATATACGTTTATAAGCGATCGCTATAGTAACTTTAATAATAGTAAGCTTATAGTTCGGCAAGATATAGCTATATCTATAGACTTAAGTATTATTAGCGATATTAGCTTCTCCTATAGAAGCGGCGATTATATTATCTTATAATAGTTAATTAGTTAAAGATTAAGTAGAAGATTAAGTAGAAGATTAGGTAGAAGATTAAGTATTAATTAGTATAGAGATTAGTATAGAAATAGGCTCCTTGATTAGTATCTTAACTAGTATAGAAATAGACTATTTAACTAGTATAGTAGTAACTAGTTTACTTACTCTATAGTCTTAATTGGCTACTAGCTAATAGGCGGTTTAATTATAAACTAATAGAGTTAGACTATATAGTAGAGATTAACTATAATAGTCTTAGAATATAGCTAGTAGTATATAGAAACAAGGATCTAAGCGAGAATATAGATTACTCTATATAAAGTCGAAATTATAGTTAAGAAGAATAGTAATTCTAGATAGAATATATATTAGAGTAATAGGAACTACTATAATACTAAGGAGCTTTAAATAGGAGGTATTTACTAACTAATCTAAGCTTCTAAGTACTTTCTATATTCTTAGAAACGTAATATATATCTCCTTTAAGATATAGACCTAGTTCTAATTATATTACTCTTCTCTAAGATCTTCTTCTATAATAGCTCTTAGAGTAATTATATATAGACTAAGGAATCTATATAAGTACTAGTAGCTATCTATTAACCTTTATATACCTCTTACTAAACTCTCTACTATTATATATATAGATAGGGATAATATAGTAGCTAGTATATAATAGATACTATACTAGTAGAGAGGGATTTAATAGAGACTTAGAATAGAGTTTAAGCTACTATACTAAGGAATTAGTATATATCCTTACTTATCTATAGGCTAGCGTAGGGTCTAATTAGCGTTATTTTGATTATATAAGCGTATACAGATAATAGGTTAAGACTAAGGTATTATCTATACTTTTATTTATTTAATCCTTTATATATATATATATTCCCTTAGAGTTTATTTATATACTAGTATACTAGTGTATGCCACTACCGCGTACACGGAGCGTAACTGCCATTACAAACCTTCTACTAAAGGTGCCTAATGCTGCCGCCGGCGGGGCTTACTACAAGAGTAAAACTGCTCCGGCCTTCCGTGAATAGCGACACGTGCCCAAATTACCGCGGATTCTGCTCTTGGCATCGCAAGCCCACTTCGAAGCAGCGCTTTACTCGAGCGCTGACAGGGGACACGAGCAGCGAAGATGAAGGCGAAGCAAATGTCGATCACCAAGCGTAGGGCACGCATCGAGCCAAAGAAGCTTCGAAGCGCCGGCGGTGTGGTACGCACGCGGAATTATTGAGAGAGGACTTTTCTCAACAAGCGACCAAGACTGTCAGACTGCCCAAGAAGTTAGCATGAAGCTTCAGTATCGAGACATTGATGATCCACCCACATGAGGGGCCTGAGTAATCTGGAAATGATTACCAGTCATATAATCGAACGTGAAGGTGGCTCCTGGAAGTAGCATCTCCCAACCTTCACTCCGAAGATTTGGCCTCGGCTCAAGTAGAAACCTGGTGACCTTGACACTCATATCAACCTCAAGGCCAGAGTCGGGGATACTCTTGACCAGGCCCTCCTTGACCCAGATGAAGTTGACCTTTGGCGGCACTTCGCTCTCAAGCGGGATCGGAGTATATTTCTCGACTGACAGCACGGTCGATGTAAAGTGTTGCACGAGCCATTCTGGCGCTTTTCTCGCTCCTGAAGCACCCATAAGGCCTTTCTTCGTAAGCTCTGCCACCACCTGCGCAGGTAAAGCTTCATATCGTAGTCGACAAGGAGAGTCGATTAAAATCAACCTCTCGACCTTCTCGCCAGCGGCCGTGAGAAGCTTTGTGACTTCGAAGCTGTAGTACCCACCAGCAGACCAGCCGCCAAGCGTGTACGACATGCCCTTGGGCTGATATTTGCGAATCTCATCAACCCACAACCTCGCCATTCGTTCGATGGAGCATGTGAAATTCTCAGCTTGCCGCAGGAATGGCGAGTTGAGAGCAATGAGGCATATGTTGCTGCCAATGGGTGGCAGAGTGGCATAAGACGTGCCTGCTCCGCTTCCATCGGGTAGCAGAAAGACCACTGTGCTGGCATTGCTTGTTTGGCCCTGGAGGACCACCGACAAGGGCACTTTCGGCTTCGGAACGCCGTCCCACGGATCTGCTGTTTCCACTGGTGTGCTGGCGGCAATGGCTTCACCACTCTTCTCAGTTTGCTTCACCTCGCCTACAAGGAAGGCTTTGAAGTCACCGACAGTCGGACATTTGGTGAAGATGTCGACGGGTGCTGGGATGCCAGCATTGTTCAGATCCGAGGCCGTCGCGGCGGCAAGCATATCCCCAAGCCCGAGGAACTTCCATGTTTCGTGGTCTCGGAGGTCATCTGTCTCGACATTGATGGCTTCACCAACGATCTGCAATCCTTGCTGCAGCCAATCGTCTGATGCCATGGTGGACGATGCGTGAGAGTGACAGTGGATCGAACGAATATCACTCTCACGCGCACGCTTGTTGAATCAGGTGCCATAAATAGCACGAGCTTCCGGAGCGGGCCGATCCCGCTTTCGAGCGAGTCGCGTCGCGTCGCGTCCTCATCTACCGCAAGTAGTTCCGCGAAGTGTGGTCGACTGCTCCTTCCACAGCAGCGGCACTCAGCTCCCGCACCGCTGCAAAGATGTCGCAAGACTACAACGAATATCTGGCAGTCAATGTCTTGAATGAGCAGCAATATGTCACATACCGAAACTTGAGCCGGGCACTGAAAGTGCACAGCAATGCGGCAAAGCAGATGCTGTACGAATTCCACCGCAAGCAAAACAGCAAGAAGCCCGGCAGCCTTCACGCAACTTACCTCATCGCCGGCACGAAGCACTCTCGCTCTCAGCCCCTCTCGAGCACCAAGACCCATGCGGAAGGCGTACACAGCCAGCAGTGGAATGACCACGACGGAGACGTGCCGATGCCGATGCCGATGAATAGCAGTCCGCCCATGCCGAGCAGCTCCTTCCATCAGCCCGATGTCGAACACAGTGGCAGCACCCGAGACGTGGTGCCGGCCAAGGTGCTCATGCTGGTGAGAGAGGAGCACCTGGAAAAGGCGAGAGCGCAATTCGAGTCCATCACCGGCATCCACATCTACAGCCTGCAGCCGAACGGTCTGAGCGACTTCCAGCTGCTGACCGACCGCAATCGGAGCGTGCTATCCGACTATGCGAGTGAAGATTCATTGAAGGAGTGGAAGCAATATGGCGTCATACAGAACGCAAATGTCAAGCGAAGGACACGTCAGAACGCACCGCCAATATCGCCCCCCGCAGCATCTGCGAAGAAGCCAGAGCCAGCAACAGCGAAACCAGTTGCTGCGCCGCCACAGCCCGCACGGGAAGACAGCCAAGACGCAAAAACGTCGACCACAAGTGCGCCAGCAGAGACTGCGGTGTCAAGCACGACCAAGAACGGAGTAACATCGAAAAAGGAAGGCGGTTTGTTTAAAGCCTTTGCGAAAGGCGCTGCAAAGCCAAAAAAGCCAGATTCGCAGCGGAGCTCGGCAGCACCGTCTCCTCCCGCTGAAGATGCGCCAATGACCGGCTTCTCAGACGATGATGATGATAATGATGATGTTGCGACCTTTGCCGAGCCAGAAGAGACCACAGAGCCTTCGGGACCTTCGAGGAAAGATAGAAAGGCCGAACTGGAAGCGATGATGAACCAGGAAGACGAGTCAATGGATGACGCACCAGAGCCCGCCGATGAGCGTGCACCGGAAGATGAAAGCCAGCACGATGATGGTGCAATAGACAAGAAGGCTGCGAAAGAGGAGGCGCCGAAGGAGACCATTACAGTAGAGAACGGCCGCAGACGAGGCCGCAGACGAGTCATGAAAAAGAAGACGGTCAAAGATGAAGAGGGCTACCTAGGTACGTGTCACTAACTTCTCTGCCCGACCTTTGCTAATGTGCCGCAGTCACCAAGGAAGAGCCTGTTTGGGAAGAATTCTCGGAGGAAGAGCCTGCCCCCAAGAAGGCAAAAGTATCGCCGCCTGCTCCTAGTTCAAAAGCTGGCGAGAAGAAGACTGCAAAGAAGGGGCAGGGCAACATTATGTCTTTCTTCGGCAAAAGGTAGACATGCAACTCGACCAGCATTCCTTTGTGATCACGCATCCCTTGCTCAGACGCGTCGCGTTCTCCACACGTCTAACATAAACTGCTTCGCAGTGCCCGAACTGTCACAGAAAGTATATGTCTGCCTTCTACACGACCAAGGCGCTCGGCCGCGAGTGGCTTCCATCACCCGCCCGAGGTGTGAGAAAGGGGCGATATGGAACCGGGCCACCACAAGATTCCGCCAAGTTGAGGCAGCCCGCAGACATTCCGTCCAGACTTTTGCACAAGAGATGGAGCAAGACTCATGAGCGGTTTGCGTTGGCCATATTGATGCTGACTGTGCTCTGGATGTTTGGTGATTCTCTGCGGTGGCGACTTTGGCAGAGATTGGACCCCAATGGCCATCATAAACATCTTCATCTCCCGTGGCTCTCTCAATCCTCAAGCATGGATGCTCTAGACCTGGTCTTCCCAGAGGAGACTTGGTCTTCATTCGCCTGTAAGCGCATTCAATGCTATCACTACATTGGGGTTGGAGGCATTGCTGACAGATCACACTTGGACTGTTAGATGTCAGCTATGCCACTGACCTGCCAAACCTCTGCTCTTCGCTGCAGCTATTCGAGAGCCTGCAACGACTTGAGGCTAAGCCAGATCGCATTCTGCTTTATCCTGGCGATCTCTGGAACGCTTCCGACACAAGCAGCCAGAACACCGAAGCTCGACTTCTGCGTCAAGCAGGTATATATGGAGCGAAACTGCAAGCAATTGCACTGACCATGGCTTCTCCACCAGCTGCAGAGTCCGCTTGGGCGAACTCTTTTATCAAGCTCCTCGCCTTCAACCAAACCCAATACCGACGGGTCCTCGCTCTTGACAGCGACAGTACGATTTTGCAAAATCTCGACCATCTCTTCCTCCTCCCGCCAGAAGTTGAAATCGCGATGCCTCGAGCTTATTGGGAATCATCTAATACATTCATGATGCCACATTCACCAAAACTGTGCTCATCCATGATTCTTCTCACTCCTTCCGAGGCCGCTTTCAACATTGTGCAATGGCACACCGCTAATCGTGGTGCTTCTGACTATGACATGGAGATTGTGAACAAGCTGTTCTATTCGTCTTCCTCAGACAGTGTGACGATGATCTTGCCACATCGGGGATACATTCTACTCACGGGCGAGTTCAGGAAGTCCAATCATTCCGCATACCTGGGGAATAACGGCAAGTGGAGCGCGAGATCGGCGCTGGAAGAAGCACATTATGTTCATTTCAGTGACTTCCCGCTGCCTAAGCCATGGGCTGTGCAAAGCTACGAATTGCTCAGAGGCGCGAGACCTGCATGCGGCGCAGAAGGAAGTCAGAATTTCTGCGAGGAAAGAGAGACTTGGGACTGGTTATACCGTGATTTTCGACAAAGGAGAAGGAATGTCTGTGGCTCGGAGTTCGATACATGGTTGGAAGTTGAGAGTGAATTGGAAGTCGCGAGACTACTGGGAGATGTACCGACGAGCACTACCACTGTCGGCGATCAGGCCACGGTCGAGGCGGTCGTAGTTGTGGTGTAGTTGGGGTATCGTGAGAAGCACAGGTTAAATTTGGACCCTACTCGATGATCCAATTCTACTAGAAGAGCAATGGAGTGGTGTATTGATCTCCACGCAAGACCGAATTCAACTCCTACTTGACGATGGCTCCTCGTGCAAGCTGAGCTATCCGATTCTCGCGGCGGTCGCGCCCCTAATGAATCATGCTCGAGATGCCGCGACAAGCTTCCACGAGTGACCGACCGTTCGCTCCATTACGACGTGGAATAGGAGGAACGAGGAGGCGTGCCAAGCGAGCTGGAGAGCATGGCGATGGACGGAAGGGAGGAAGGAAGGAAGGAAGGGAGGAAGGAAGGAAGGAAGGAAGGAAGGAAGGAAGGAAGGAAGGAAAGACTACAGTGGCATCAGAGCTATCCATTACACGTAGCTCTATTGGCGTGGCGCTGCACGAGATGTTGACCACACACGCATACTCGTTTCGATGCGTCTCACATGCCAGGTTCGTCGAGCATCACCTGCATGGCCAGACTGGCTCCAAGTGGAAAGGTACAATTCATGATCGTCATGTCCAACGACAAGTGACCGCAGCATTGCAGCTGCATCCTCGCTTCGATGTTTGCAGTCGCACTCGCTCTCGCGAAGCAGTAAAACCCCCTGTTGGGACCACTGACCACTGACTACTGTTTCATATGCAAGCACAGGCACCTCAAGACATGCTGGCGACTGTTGGTGCTGTTAAATCCTTCACCTTGGCATATGCACGGCTGAATTTTATGGTACGATTACGAATGTCCGAATGCTGTACTGCGTACGACTGTGTGCAGTCTTACCTTTTGACATGCCTAACTCGGCGCTAGACAAAGTGGATCGGGAGCACCTGCCAAGAACACCCACCACCCAGCCGGTCTCGGACATTTATATAGCATATTAGTGATATCTTCATGTAACGATAATATAACTTCTAGCGGTCGGAAATGGATAAATAATAACGTAAATGACTCTATTTGATTTACTCTATAATATACTAAAAGATAAACATTATTGGACTAAAGGTAGTTAAACAGTACCTCACTATCGCTAGGCTTAGCATGCAGCTAGTATACGGCTTTATAGCTAACCCTTTGCCTTCGTAGTAGTAATATTAAACAAAGTACTACGACCGTATCTACGTACTTTCTTACGTTCCCTTCGAGGTCTATATATATTAGACTCTTTGCTTTATACATATAAAGGTTGTAGTAGCTCTATAGGTGCGTGAATGATCGTAGGAATGTCGCTTGTCTCAATCTCTACTACCTCGCTACTAGGCATACTAGTATTATCCTTAGTCGTCTCTATTAGAGGGGATACTTTATTAATATCCTTGTTCAAAGTACCGTTAATGAGCTTAAATGGCGAGGGTCTAGTCCGGATAGTAGAGAAGCCGGAGGGCACGCTCGGTAGCGGAGTCTATAGAGGTATATTCGAGGGCGACTTAGAGTACGAATTCGAGTATCCTATAGTCGCTATAACGTCGTCTACTATAGCCTAATCAATATCGTCGAAAGTGCCGTAATTACTAGCATTATTAGCTATTTCTACGACCTCCGCGGGGACCGCTAAGACCTCGTCGTCGCTACTATCGGGTAGGAGGGTTCTAATCGCTCTACGCTTTTGAATACGCTAATCTAGGGTAGCTCGAATAGTATCAATTCTAGCTTCCAAGTACTTAGTTATCTCTTCTTAATTACTGTCTAGTACTATAGGCTCTTTACGAGTACCTATAAGCTCAATTCTAGTAGTATCTACGTCTTCTATATATACTAGGTTACGTTCTTCGAGCTTCTTAGTAGCTATACGTTCTCGTACGAGTCTACGCCTATATTCCTTCTTCTATTCTTTACTTAACCCTCGCAAGTTAGCTCTTGGCTTCTTAGCTATACTAATCGCTATAGGCGTAGTTAATGGACCTAGCGGTAGTATTAAAGCCTTCTCGAGAGCCTATTTCTTACGCTTAGTATTAGTAAGCCGGATAGCTTCTAAACGGCTCTTAGTAGCCTTACTTCGCTTAGCTTATTACAAAGCCGTATTAGTAGAAGCCTTGTTACTAGGCTTCTTAAACCGTAGTTAATCTCGCCTATCCGGTAGTAGATAGGTTGTCGCTTGTCGCTTAGTATACTTGTCTTTAAATTGAGCTATAAGAGTGTCGTTCTAGCGCTACTAAAGTTCTACAAATAACGTTACGTCGTTGCCTCTTAATCGCTTCTAATACTCGAGTAAATAGTAAGCCGTTACTAGCATTAAATTCAAGCCGTGGTTTCTATAGAGATTAGTCGCTTCTACGCTAGGTCTATGTATTGTTATAGAGGCTATATAACCTATAGTAAACTTATAATAGTTAGCTACAAGATTAACGTTATCTTGTCGATTAAGATAGCGTAGATAGATAAGAGATAATAGCAATAGCTCGCTATAAGTAAATGCCCTATATAAGAAGTATATATAAGGTAGTCTCTAGCGAGCGGAAAGCTAGTATTCGAGGTCTACGTAGGTAGTAACCTCTATAGAGCCGAGTGCGGTAATTACAACTATGTCTAAGAGTACTATTTTATCGCTATTGTTAGCTCTTATTAAGGTCTTAACGATTAAGAGCCATTCGGCTTGTATCTTGTCGATAGCGTACTAGGTAACGTTCTTCTTATAGAGGCTAAATACTACTAGATCTATGTCTATACGGACCTTCGTATAGTTACAATCCTCCTCGTATTCTAGGTTACGGATTAGCTTATTACATATTAATACTATAGTAGTAATAGCTTCGTCTATAGACTTATGGATTAACAAGCCGTCCTTAACAAAGTAATAGAAGGTCTCGCTACGCTAAGAGGCCGCCGAGCCGTTGTTAGCGTACCGCTTAATATAGGCCTTAACAAAGAATAGCTCTTCCGAGATCTAGGTTTCTATATAGCTATGTTTAGCTACTCGTAGCTCCGACATTAATTAGTAGCGATTACACTATAGATCGTCGAGTATTAGAGATAGTGCCTACTTCTAGATCAAGTCGTAGAATTTACTATCCCTCTCCGGCTTCGAGTAACTATTATCGTATAGCTTCTTCTTTATAGCGTTAACTACATACTATTAATAGTTTTGTATCTAAATACTAAGCTCTTAAGTGCGTTGTCTTATGGAAGATAAGAAGCCTACTACGTAGTCGCCAAGATAGACTACTAGCGGCAATAAGTTATAGAACACTCGTTTATCGATAAACTTCTATATAAACTCGAAGTCTAGGTAGCTCTCGGCCTCTTAGAATGCTATTACTACTAGAAAGTTGCGGCTAGTATTAGTAACGCCGGAGACAATAGATAGAAGAAGGTACTTATCGTTTATATTAAACGTAGTATTAATAACGATAATGTATCTAGAGGCAAACCTACGAGCGAATCTAATCTATTCGGAAGTACTAAATACTAGTTGCCTTAGCTATCTACTAAGGGGTTCTCGAGTCTATAGATCTAGCTTTATATAATAGCTCTCGTCTATTAAATAGTCTAGGTCATAAAGGACTTCGTAGACACGTTCAAAGCGTTATGCTAGCGTAAGCTAAGTCTTATCGAATTTACGGAGCAAATTCTAGTACTAGCGCTTATTGATCTCTAGTAGTCCTTTAGCAATATTGAGCCGGTTAATGTTACGAGCCTTAATGCCGCCTTGTCTAGTATATAATACTTCTACTATAGCCTTCTCAAACCTAGGTTTACGCTAGTCGTATTCTTTATAGACCTATAGGTTACGTTATCGTACGCAAGAGTGCTATTTGTTAGCTTCCTTCTTGCTATAAAGTATAACCTACTACTTTAAGTCCTTCCTACTAGGCTAGGCCTTATAGACAATATTAATTAGGTACTCGTATCTAAGCCGGTTATAATAAGTCTATAGACGGTTTATATACCTACCTTTATTATTAACCTACTAACGGTGTTCTTGGTCTAGTTTGCGAGTGTTGAGTATCTTAGAACTATAGTATTTGTAACGTAACCTACGCTTAGTAGGAACAGTGTCTTTGTATACTATAGTATATCCTCTTAAGAACTACTAGTTCCTAATCTATAGCTCCCCTTTATCTATATCTTTAACAATCTCTCTATCTTGTATAGTAGCTAGGTATACCTTATCGAATACTAGTACTACGGTACGGAAATCTCTTTGTATATGCTTAGGTAGATTAGGATCCGGCTACTACCTATACTTAAGGAAGAGGTTAGTCTACTAGCGTCTAGAAATATCGTCCGATATAGTTAAAGTACTCTAATGCCCGCTAATTGCGATGGGAAATAGTCCGAGTCGATGCGAGGTCGTGGTATTAATATTCGTAGTAATGTTGTCGTAAGAAGGATGAAATTAGTAATAGAAAGCGGTGTATTCGGAGGTACCTAAGGTTTTGGGAGAGGAAGGGTCATGGATTGGTTAAGCATTTGCTTTGAATTTGACTAGCTATTTGATGGCCTAGTCCTCTTCCCGACCCTCCGAATCTCCGAGACCGGCTGGGTGGTGGGTGTTCTTGGCAGGTGCTCCCGATCCACTTTGGGCGCTGGAGGGTGGCCTTGGCAAAGAAAGAGGCGGAGCACGAAGCCACCGCAGGAATGCTGAAGCCTATGCCAAACCGCACCTTATCACCACGCGCAACTTGCCATCATTTGTGGGTTGACAGGGATACTGGATCCTTTCAGGTGCTCAGTATGTAAGTTCGCGCAGCACTACTCTGGTATCACAAGCCCTAGGCAACAGAATTGAGAGAACAGGGGGCAGAGACAGCATTTATCTCCTTATACTGCACAAGAAGTATCATCTGTCTTACATTGCCACCATTGATATCTTCCTTCACCCCTTAGTCACAATGCTGCTGAGTCGCTCCGCGTTGTCAATCCTAGGCTTCGCTGCTCCCGCTATTGCACAAACTGGTTCAAGCTGGATTCCCTTCGATCAGAATCAGTTCAATGGCAATGCCAGTCTCGACACAGATGGTTACGTGCAGTTATTCTGGAAGACTGGTGATGACTACTCCACATTTGGTGTCGCGTCTCGCTCAAGTGGCTATCTTGCGCTGGGATTCAGTGAAACTGGCGCGATGACTGGCGCCGACATAGCCCTTGCATATAGCAGCGCCAACGGAAGTTTCATATTCGAGAACCGCCATGCGACTGGTTTCGTCACTCCTCAAGTCTCTCGGGACCAGACAAGTAACATTCGGTTCAAGGAAGGTGACCAGGCCAATGGGGTCACCTATTTCATCTTTGAGAAGCGAAATACAGCCGACTGTCGGCAAAGCCAGGAAGATGTTGCCAAAGACGCATGGCAGTGGTTCATCTACGCTTTCTCAGATCAAAACAATTTTACTCGGCATGAGCCTGGACACATGGGGAAACAGTATGTCAAGCTGGGTACTGGCAAGACTGTCACTCTCAACGCTGCTCGGGAGGTCGAGGGCACGAAGATCTTTACAGTCGTACAGCCCGAGGTGGAGATTCCCAGCGACGAGACTACATACTGCTATACTCTTCACAAGATGCCAGCAGGAGAAAAAAACTTCTTGATTGGCGAGAGTCCCCCCCAGTCAAGCCCATTGCTTCACCATTTGGTCTTGTATGCATGCTATGGTCTACCTGACGAGTATCTGAACATGATTGGCAAGGAGCCGAACTGCAAATGGCGAAATTTCTCAAATCCTTGCAATGGCTTTGTCACAGAATGGGCTCCTGGCATGTCCGCTCGCACTTTCGAACCTGGATACGGCAAGCCATTCGGTAGAGATCTCTACGAATACGCAATGTTGGAAACACATTACAACAATCCCGAAGGCCTGGTCGGAGAGAAAGACACTGCCACCTACGAATTTCTCTACACAAACCAGCAAGTGGACACTGAGATCGGAACGTTGACGCTTGGTGACATGCAGGTCGAAGGCTGGTTTTTGGAGCCTGGAAAGGGTCTTGTTGCACATTCAACAGTTTGTACTCCTGAATGCACACATCATTGGCCCTCTGACGGAATCACGGCAGTCTCAGTATTCCACCACATGCATTACAGAGGCCGTAATGCGCGCGTCCAGATCATCCGCGATGGCAAAGAAATCGCGCCTCTGTCAACCCTTCATAACTTCGAATACGGATACCAATTTTCCAAAAGCTTAAACTCTGTCAAACTGCTGCCCGGAGACAAGCTCATCACTACTTGCGAGTACAACACCATGAATGACACGGAAGCTGTTCCCGGCGGTCAATCGAGCGAGGACGAAATGTGCTTTGCCTGGGTCGACTACTACCCGGCGAACAGCGTTTTATGCTGCACACAAATCGATTTGGGTAGCTCGCCCAGAAACTCCTTGAACGGAACTGCAGCAATGTGTCTAGAGTCCTCTGCAGCATCGCCCGACATCTACCTGTCAGACTATTTGACTTCTCAGTTTCAGAGCTTGCCAGAGTCTGGTAACAACTGTAGTGCAAATTCTGGTACGACTATGGGTGGGCAGGACGGCCAGGCAACCATTTTGAAGACTTGCCCAGAGGCAGATGTCTGTTTCTCTCTCAATGTCCCCCAGCAATCGGCGAGCTCGGGTTCGGGCGACATTTACTTCCAGATTTCCGCCCCGACGAAATATTCATGGGTCGCATTGGCGCAAGGCACAATGATGGGCAACGCCAACATGTTTTTGATGTACAGTTCAGCAGATGGCAGCAATGTGACTGTCTCATCGAGAACTACATCAGGACACGTTATGCCAACCCACAACGATGCTGCTGCCATCGTTCTGTTAGAAGGCACAGGTGTCTCAAATGGTGTGATGACAGCCAATGTTCGATGCAGCAACTGTACTTCCTGGAGCTCAGGCACGATGGATCTGCAATCTGGCAGCAGTAGCGACTGGGTGTTCGCGCACCTCAAAGGATCCTCGCTCAATTCTGATGATACAAACGTGGCAATCAGCAAACATGATGGATCTGGGTCTTTCCAATGGGAAATCGCGCAAGCGACAGGAGGCTCTTCTACTAACCCATTCGTATCGCCAGGCTCCAGGACGACTAGTGGGTCAAGTCCTGCCAGAGATCAGTCACAGACGCCATTCATACATGCTCACGGCTCGCTGGCTTCGATCGCCTTCGTCGCAGTATTCCCAATAGGCGGAGTTCTTGTTCGTTTGGGCTCTCTCCGCGGCCTTGCTTGGATCCACGGCAGTATACAGGCCCTTGGCTACGCCATCTTCATAGCAGCAGCAGGTCTTGGAATCTTTGTAACACAATCAAATGCTTACTTGCATGAACCACACGCTATCATCGGTATGCTTCTTCTCGGTCTTCTGTTCTTCATGCCGCTGTTGGGCACGGTTCATCATAAGATGTATCACAAAGTGCAGAAACGAACGATGTGGTCTTATGCCCACATTGCCACGGGCAGGGTTGTGATTATACTCGGCATGATCAATGGCGGCCTAGGTCTGCGCCTTGCAGATGCCGATAGGTCGAGCAAGATTGCGTACGGTGTGTTCTCTGGCCTAGCCAGTGTCTGCTATATTAGCGCGGTTACATATACCGAATTTCGACGTGCAAGGGGTCCACCAAAGGATAGAACGTCTCTCTCGTCGTCCGACGGCGAGGCGAGATAGAATTAGTTAGAAGGAGTATATGGATAGTATACAAAGTGTATTCACAATTCTCTTTAATAGCTACTAGCTAGTAGTAGACTAGTATATAATACTTAAATAATCTAGATTATCTAATTAAAAGTATATAACTAATCTAAGCTACTATCTTCTAGATCTATCTCTAGTCTATAGATTATTATAATTGATTTTATTAGAAAATATAGTCTAGCTAGTAATCTTATAAAATATACTAAAATAGACTAGATTGTATAGTATTATTATATAAGTTATCTAGACATTAGTAATATCTTTTAGATCTAGCTTTAATCTATAGAGAAAGGGAAATATTTAGTACTTCTACTTTAGTTTTAACTTTTTAATCCCTTTATAGCTTTTTATATCTATAATCTATTTTTAATTCTATTAGTTTCCTTAGCTAAATAAATTATTATCCTAGATCTATAACTAAAGAAGAAGAATACTAAAGTAGTATAGACTATTTCTAAATCTATAGATAGAGCTTTAATAAAAGAAAATAAAATAGAAAATAAAGACTTAAAATATATCTATACTAATTAAATTATTATTACAAATTCTTGTATTACTATACTATTCTACCTACTAGACAAGTAGCTATCCCTATCTACCTTTAAAAATTAAAGGTAAAAGCCCTTAGCCTATAGCTTCTAGTATAAAACCCTTCCTTTCCTTCCTACTATATAGGATTCTATCCCTACCTTTTGTATCTAGTTAGGTTATAGGATATAGAGAGGATCTCTATAGCTCCTTCCTCTTACTAGGCTCCTATTCTTACTTCCTACCTTTCTCCTTCTCTAGTTCCTCCTTTATAAGGGAGAACTACTTAAGGAGGCCCTCCTTAATTATCTATGTAGTTACTTTATTTAAGCCTTTCTTAGTCTAGGTAATCTCTTACTATAATAACCCTATCTTTTAGAGAAGTTAGTTCCTTATCCTATATCTCTTAGGATAAAGATATAATATATTTAGGTATCTAGGCCCTATATCTATATATATATTCTAGTATCTTGCCTAGGACTCTCCTCCTTGTTAGGTATATATTTAGACTAATATGTTTAGTCCTAATTAGGATTACTATTGTACTCTACTTCCTTAACTATCCTTAATATAGCTCCTTACCTTTTAGTCCTTCTTACTAGACTATAGGGAGCTATTAGCCCTATTAGGATACTTGCCTTCTCCTAACTTAGTCTTCCTATTATGTGTCCTACCTCTAGTATATCTACTATAATTTAGGCATTATTCCTCCCTACTATATATGTTTCCTAGTCTATCTATTAACCTATTCTACTATCTATCCCTACCTTGTTTTTAGGTCTTATACCTAGGCGACGCCCCTTTTCCTTCTATATTCTATCTAGACCTTCCTATATCTCTCCTAGATATACTTAGTAGTAGGTTTACTATCTATCTTAACTAACTATTGTCTTACTATCTCCTATATATATAGGGAGAGGGAAGGGGTTTAAGTTTCCCTTTAGAGGATCCCTTCTACTATACTCTTATATACTTCTATAATATGTCTTAGTACCTAGTTCTAGATCTTCTCTAGTCTTAGGATAGCCCCTTTTCTATGTCTAGGTAGTCCTTCTAGTATTATCTAAACTTTAGTCCTATATATTATTATAGGCCTTACTATAGCTATATATAGGTATTTTGCCTTATAGAATAATACTTCCTATATAGAATTACATAGCCTTTAGAGTAAGAATATCTAGAATATGCCTTTCTCTACTACTTTCTTAATATATAGGCCCTATTTTAGCTTCGAATCTACCTATACTCCTAATAGTCTAAGGGATAGAGCTAGCCTATCCTCTAATCCTAGTATATTAACTATAGCTTATAGGTTATATCTTATTCTACTTCTAGTAAAGTAGATTAGCTAGTACTTCTATAGTACAAAGGTAGCCCTATGTTTAGCTACGTATTATATATATTTATTATATACTATCTCTAGTTTCCTATAGTTCCCTTCTATACTTTTCCTATATATAAGGATATTAGAGTTATCGATAAAGCCTATCGCTATAGTTTCCTTGCCTTCTAGTTTAGGGAGGAGTATAGATACAAAGAATAGGAATAGAGTTAGTAAGAGGATTAATCCTTATAGTATATCCGTTGTCTAGAGCCTCGTATAGTCTATATATTCTCTAAGTCTAAGGCATGTAGTCCTATCCTAAAGATATAACTAAATATATTATACGATATATTATAGATATACTTTTATCTTAATATTATATATTAGTCGTTAATATAATACATTGTCGAATGCCTCTAATATGTCTAGGTATAGTATTAACACTACTATTGTTAGGTCTATTCTCTAGACTATCTAGACCTATTCTATTATTAGCTCTAGGACTAATATAGTAGATCTTCCTAGTCTTACTTCTATCTAGGATTAGGGAAGGAGGTCCCTTTCTTTAGCCTCTTTACTTATCCTCTTTATAATAATCGCCTCTAGAACCTTTACTAGGGTATTTAGTAATACTATAGGTCTATATACTCCTAGCTTAGTATAGTCTAGCTTCTATAGTTTCTTTAGGATAACTATTATAGAGTGTTTAAATAGTTTAGGATAGTATCCCTATTATAGGTATACTATGAAAAATTAATATAGTAGGGGTCTAAGTTCCTATCTATATTCCTTAAGTAGTAGGTTAAGGATCTAGTTAGATTCTAGAGCTTTACTATTAGGGAGCCTATTAAGTATCTTCTAGAGTTCTCTTAGTATAACTTCTTCTTCTATCTAGAATAGTCTTAGGTAGGTTATATCTTGTATGTCTTCTAGGTTAGCTTTCCTTAGCTCTAGAAAGAAGTATTAGGCTAGTATATCTACCTTCCCTTAGTTCTCTACTTATATTATACTATTCTTATTCCTAATCTCTAGGAATTATAGAAGGGAATTCCTCTAGCCTACCTCCTTCCTAGCCTATCTAGCTAGCTTCTATATCTTCTTAGGATCCTTAGTAATTTCCTTAACTATAGCTCTTTAGTCTAGGTTCCGATCTTTCCTAATCTATTTGCCTTTAGCGGCTAGCCTATAAGGCCTTTAGGTATACTACTAGGCTTTCTTCTATTCTATCCTAGCTCTACTCCCTCTTTAGGTATCTTATCTTTTTTACTACTTTACTATACTCTATTAACTAGGTTATTTTAGTATACTTAGAGGACTTAGCCTTTAGGATATTCTCTTAAGTTACCTTAGTAAGTATCTCCTATACCTCCTAGGCTATTACATTAAGCTATTGTAGTATATCTATTACTTTAGTAGCGATTTCCTTTGCCTTCCTCTTTATCCTCCCCCTAATCTTATCCTAATCTACCTTTTTCTATAAAGGTCTTTATACCTAGGCTCTAGTACTAGTCTAAGCCTATAGGATTGTAGTTTAGATTAGTATATAGTCTAATCCTATTTCTAAGTCTATTCTTGTTCTATATTCCTATATATTTTATTAGATTCCTATAGTCCTAAACACTAGGTCTAGGATCTAGTAGCTCCTAGGAATCTCCTATATAATTGTACCTAGCTCTAGTAGTAGGTTAAGGTAGGCCTTTAGTATAATTGTAATAAGGTAGTCTAATACCTAATACTAGTTTTAGGTATTATTCCCTTCCTACCTAGGGTAGTATAGGTTGAATTCCTCTAGTAGAATAATCTCTTCTTCTTCTTCCTTCCCCTAGATTATATCCTCTACTAGTAGGAGAATACCTAGGGTATAATCTCTAGTAGAGCTAGATAGTTATAGTAGTAAAGGATATTTATCTATTAATCTCCTATATAGAGTCTAACTATAATTATGTCTCTAGAGTATTCTCTTATATTCTATACCTACGTACTAATCTCCTTAGATATGTATATAGTAACCCTTAGGTATACTACGCCTAGAAGTATAGTATAGTATCCTAGGTATACTACTATAGTCTTATTAAAGGGGCTAATTTATAGTTCCTAGATTGTAACTACGTAATAGTCTTTCGGATCTAGCTATTAGAGGAACGGGATCTAGGTCTTGTCTATACTATAGTTAGTATTGTACTATAGGATAGTAAGCTTTCCTTAGCTATTGTTTATTCTAGGTATTCTAGTATACCTATATATCTTCTATAGCTTTATAGTTCTAGCTCTAGCTTAGTTACCCTTCCTAACCTATAGCTAGGAGGAATAGGGAGGAGATTCTATTATTCTATAATCTATCCGCTAGGATAGTAGAGTTAGTACCTACTAGTCTCCCTAGTAGAATTTCTTAACCTATCGTCTATTTCCTAGTCTAGGTATATGTTTCTAGTAGCTTTTCTCTTAGATCTAATAGTTATCTATTCTTCTAGGTCCTTTAGGTCTTTTAGGTAAATTAGGTAGCTCTAGCCCTTAGTTACTTAGGCTCTAAATGCCTATACTTTAGTAATAGCTACTTCTTTTACCTTATATAATACTAACTATACTATATAGGTACCTTAATAGTTACTACACTTCCTTAGTATTCTATAGTATTCGTCTATCCGATATAGCCCTACGTATTTTCTATATACCTTTTTAGCTCTATAGTACTCTATAATATACCTAAATTGTCTATACTTAAGGCATTGTATAAGTCTCTACTTCGGATTAAACTCTTCTATAGTAAGGAGGATACCTTAAGATACTAGGCCTTTCTATATAATGTCCCTTACTAACGCTAGGCTCTATATACCTAGGATAATAGAGGAGTGTATCTTACCTTCCCTAGCCTTTAGGCTTTTTAGCTAGGCTATCTAGGATATCTTAAGATTCGGATAGAGTCTCCTATTCTCTTCCTAGATCTTATAGATATAGCTTAGGTCCTTAGGATTGAATCCTATAATCCTAAAACTATAGACTAGTACCTAGTATATTAGAGCCTCTACTATAGCGCTAAAGAGTATCTTTTGTATCTTTCCTAGTTTACTTATTAGCTTGTCTTTAGTAGGCTTAGATACTATAAAGATCCTTAGGTTACTACTCTTAAGTCTCTTAATAGTAATTATCCCTAGATCTCTAAGTCCCTATAGTATCTCTTAGTTAGTAAGACCTTTTATTTTTTCTTACTCTTCCTTTAAACTAACCCTTATAGTAATTATATAACTTTCTAGAGGAATTCTCTATATACTTAGTATAGCTAGCTAGCCTTAGGAGGTAGCCTATATCTATATCCTTAGTTTGGATATCTTTAGGAGGGCTTAGAGGTTCTATATATAGGTTTAGAGTATACTAATTATATTAATATCCTTAAGTTAGTATAGGAGTTAGGTTTAGGCCTATTAGAGGAGGGAGAGGAGGGATAGGAAGTTTAGGGCCTATAGAGCGTCTAGTGCCTTTTAGATATCGTCTATAAGGGTTTAGAGGTTCTTCTATATATTTCCGTTCGCTTTTAGCTAGTTAGGCTAGTCTTTCGGGCCTTTAGGGCCTAGTTTAGATATTAGTTGCCTCTTAGTTTAGCTTTAGGATAGAGGCTAGATCCTTCCCTTCCTCTTTCTTTCCTTAGGGCTATCGTTACTTAGTTATTTCTAGAGAGTTGTACTTGTATCTCCTATACTTATAGGCGCTTGCGCCTTAGCCTAGGAGTTAGATATGTTTTTATTATAGGAATATAGATATCTATACTAATTGTAATACAAGAATTTATATAGAGTCTAGTAGTACTACTATAAGTAAAATATTTTCTAGAGATAAAAAATACTAGATCTAGGAATTAAATCTAGTAGACTAGATATACTATACTAATCTAGAAGCTCTAATACCTTATTAGTTAATTAAAATTCTACATAGATTATAGTACTTAGATAAGATATAGAGATCTAAAAGGAATAGAAATGTAATATAATTATCTATATCTATCTAGTACTATATCTAGAAATAAATTTAGCTAGTTAGATATAGTATACTAACTATAAGACTACTATATCTTATTAGCTAATAGAGTTTTCTATTAAGTTAGAATACTTAGAATCTTTATTTTATTAGAAAAAGACTATCTAGTATAAGTAGAAGTACTAGAATATATAGTCTAGTTAGTAATCTAGTAGACGATACTAGGATAGGCTAGACTATATAATAGTAGTTATATAACTAATCTAATCTAATACCTTTTACTTTTAGCTCTAAGCTATAGACAATAATAATATATTTACTATTCCTATTACAGTTCGCTAACTCTTTTTATATCTTCTATTATAGTTTATAATCTATTAGCTCTTTAGAGCTTAATATTATAATCTATTTTAGTATAGATAGCTATAGACGGCCTAGTAGGTTAGGTAGAACCTAAGAAATTAGGTCCGGGTTCGGTTTCTTAGTAGGAACCGGACGATTGGTTTAGGTTCGGGTTCTAGGATCTATACTAATTTCAGGTCGCAATCTAGACTTTTTCTAGGTTATATAAGCGTTACTAAAAAGACTAGCTATACTACCGGCTATATAAAGGAAGCTTTACTTTCGTACTACTTAGTACTCTTTCTATAGTATCTACCTATCGCCTAGGTCGCTATTACTATAGAAACCTCGCGTAGGTTATATTATAAAATTTAGAGCTTTATTACTAATTGTTACCTCGCGAAAACTTCGATATTAATATCCTATAATAACTACGCAAGATAGCTCGAGATAAGCGTCCTACTTAGCCTACTATACGTAGTAGTAATTAGTAACTATATTAAGGCGACTATAAGCTTAGTAACTATATCGGCGATACGAAAAATAAACCTAGTAATTACATATCGAGCCTAAAGCGTCGTAAGACAAAAGAGGAGTATTCTATATATAGGAAGACTATAGTAGACGTAAAGCGAGTCTTATAGATATCTAAGACTAAACAAGCCTTAAGAAAGAAGAAAAGAGCTAAGTAAACTATATCCCGATAGTAGCTAGAGAAGTAGAAGGAGAGACCTAAGTAGGATAAAGCTATATTGTAGTACAAAAGTAAGGCCGAATAAGGAGAGAAGCTATCTAACCTAAGATTAGTCTTCTTATAGTAGAGGAATAGAGGATAAGTATTACTATAGCTAGCTATATAGCTAGCCTTATTAGATTTATTATTAATCGAATACTAATATAACTTAGGAAAGAGATTAAGGTAAAGGATAAAGAGGATCTATACGATAAATACATAGTAGTAGATGTTTTGACTAGCGTAAGCTTAATAGAGATAGTACTCGACGATTATCTAATAGAATAGTACGAATAGAGGGACTTAGATATAAAAGATCTATCTATAGATTCTAAGATTTAGGATTTTATTAATCCGAGTTCGGCTCTTACTCTAAGTTATAAAGCTAAGATATAAGAGGTAGCTAAGGAGCTTTACTACTTAAAATTTCTCGATATCGAGTTTCGTATAGTATATATATATTCGTCTAAGGCTATTTATTCGATATAGAGAAAGCTATAGGCAATTGAGTAGTTTAAGAGGGATATAAAGACTAAGGTCTAGATTAGAAAGCTATTAAAGGTAGTAGGAAATAGTAGAGTTTAGGTATATCCTTTATAGCCGGCTATATAGCTAGCTAAAAAGTTAGGTCTTACTAACAATTCTATAGAAAGCTTTAAGTTAGGGACGCTTCCCTATACTATACGAAATCTGTATCCTTACTAGGCGCTATGCGCGTAGTTATTCGAAATATTAATATATAGGATAAAAGCTTTCCGCTATACTTTAGGAGTATGCCTCGCTTAGATTAGCCTAGCTACTAGCCTTAGAACTATAATCTCTACCGCTACTACTTTAAGGATATAGTATGCCTAGGACATAGTAGAGTAAAAGCTCTCTACTATTGCTTCGATATCGAGAGGAAGTAGCTAGAGGAGACGAATAGGTACTATAAGATACTAGCTAAGCTAGGCTATAAGGGAATATTAAAGCTAACGTACCTCTTAACTATATATCTTAGTAATTCGAAAGATGGAATATATCTTAGCTTAGGGTAAGTAGCTATAGACTATATACGCTCTACTTATATAGTAGTAGATACCGCTAGAGTATAGTAGACGACTAAAGATATAGTTATGCAAGATACCGAGTAGATAGCTATAGACTAGCTTATATAGTAGTTTATGTAACTACTAAAATAAAGAATATAAGTACGTGACTATATATCCCGGAATTTCTATCCTTCTTACTAGCCTAGCTACCTATATTATTGAAATTTTGTCTCGTACCTAGCTATCTATAATTTCATATTATAGTCCAGACATTTTTACCTTTCTTTCTTACTTTACTAGTAATCTCTCTAACTATTAAAGCTCCTTAGGACTCTTAGTCGTTAATCCTAAGATTGCTATTAAAGTCGCTATTTTACTATATCTATAAGCTACTATGCCTCTAAATACTAACCTCCTTAATATTCCTACTATCCTAAATGCTAATTCATTACTAATCCTACGAGTAATAAGGTTACAATTATACTCTATATAGTTATTAGGAGTATAGTAATAAGTAGTACCCGAACCTATACAAACCTAAGGGCTAGGTAGTATAGGAAGGGACTATAGGTAGCATAACCTATTAGGCTATAGGTAGCTATACTAGGCGGACTAACTATCGTAGTAGTCATAGAGGCATATAGTAGTAATTAGAGCTCTATAGTAGAGGCATATGAAATGTAACTAGTAATATATACTAAACGAAGGTTAATAATATCTCTCCCTAGTAGGAAGAGGGCTATATATACTAATCGAGGCCCCTACCTAACTCGGTAGTCAAGTATGTCCTAGTTACTAGCTAATATCCCTCCCTTTCTAGGTATCTAACTAGACATAATACCGCGATTATGTATATAGAAAACAAATAGGTAAGCTCTTTGGCTCGCTACCTTAGATAGACTTTTAATCGCACTCTTAGGGGCTATTAATCCTAGGTCCATTAATAGTTCTACTTATAGTTCCATTCTTAGGTAGTATCCCCCCTAATTACTATCTAACCCTAAGTATAGGTAATTAGCGAAGCTCGTACTTGCTATAGCTCTCGCCTAGTACTTCGTCGTCTTCCTATCGGTCGGAGAGGCTCTTCGAGGTATAGTAGCTCTTCTCGCTATATAACTTGTGCTCGAGGTTAGCTTAAAGCGTAAGTACCTCGCGAACCGCATCGTAGGCGCGCCGGTTCTACTCCTTAATATAGCCTTAAAGGCCCTTAGAGTCTAGCGCAAAAACCAAATTAAGCTCCTCTCGAATAGAAGGATTAGACTATAGAATACGCCCTATAAGAGCGTCTACTATAGGCCTAAGGCTAGTAAGCTAGATAGCGTAAGGGAACGCGTATAGAATCGTACTACCTTAGCGAGTAATAGGTATTAGGTATCGGTAAGCCTCTACGACCTAGGCGATAGTAAGATTGAAATCCTTAACCTTATTTCCTTTAACGCGATAGAAGCCTAGATCTATGCGGATCCGAGTAGCGGTACCGGCAATATCGCCGTAAGGTAGATATAATATACTAAACGAGGTAGAACCCTCCGATAGCGGCTTTAAGTTCTACTACGTAGCCTTACCTTAGCCGCTTATAGCCTCTAAATCCTCGTTCGTAAGATACTTATCGGTTAGCTCTCCTACCTAGCCGTTTAATAGTATAAGGCCGCGAGCCTTAAGCTTCTATACCTATATAGCGAAAATCTCCGGATTATATATATAGTCGATACCTTAAGAGTAGGCAAGCTTATCCTCTACTTCGAAGGAGACCGATATATAGATTCAATTAGCGCCGATGCCTTCGATTAGTTCTAGAACGTTACTATTTAAGCGTATTATCTCTACTAGAGGCAAGTTACTCTTCTTAGGTATATCGTACTCGTAATAGAACTTAGTAGGCTTCGGTATAGAGATAATCTCGTACGCGTAATTAGGTCGAAGGGCGACTATAAGGAGCTATAACGATAGGTTCTATTAGACTAGCTAGTTACTAATATTATAGATCTATAGTAGGTTAATACTAGTCTACTTCTTCGGCGGATAGCTATAGAGATACTAGTAATACATTGCAACCTCTACGACTATCTCCTCTATAAGACTATACGTCTTGCCCTTTAGGTTCTTAGCCTAGTTAAAGATATTGTTAACCGCCGTACTACCTTGCTCGATTATTACTACTATAACTTCCGGCTATCCGAAGGCCTAAGCGACTACTTATAGAAACTAGTCTAGTATAACCGGTACGTTAGACTAAACTAGCGTAAAGGTATATAAGCCGAGACGTACTACTAGTATAGTAGTAACTAGGGTACTAGCGAAGTAGTAAGCCTTACTAGAATTGCGGAAGGCCTTAAACTCCTCCTCTATATTACTATTCTTACTAAGTAGAAAGAGCCGATTAGTAAGGTTATCTTTTATATTAATTAGATAGAGACTATAGAACTTCGCGTAGATCTTAAGGTACTTAGCGGAGATATCGTCTAGCTCGTTAGGGTCGTATAGATCCTTAAACTACTAAGCTAGGTCGTAGACTATAGCAAAAGAGCTAATATCCTTTCCCTTAATACTTATAGTATCTAGCTCGGCTATAAACCGACCGAACTAGCTACCTATATAGTCGGTATAGACGTCCTTAATCTCTACCTTAAAATCTATCTCTTTACCTCTACCGTTACTACGAGCCGACTTAGTATCTTCCTTAGCCGCTATAGCCTCGAGGCGTAACGCCTCCTACCTATATTCCTCCTCTTACTAGCGTAGCTTAGCTATCTTAGTAGCTTACTCTTGCTATAGGCGGGTTTATTAAGCGGTAGTACGACGTAGCCTAGTATTCTCTTAGGTAGCGAGCTCTCGGATAGCTCCCTCGTCTACTACCTTCTATGCCTCGGCCTAATAACGGATTGCCTAGCGCTAAGATAGAGTAATAATTAGTACAATGCGAGCCGGTCCCTCTATAATAAACCTAGAACTACTAATGCGGCACTCCTTATTAGCTAGTAGCTATACTACCTCCTAGCTACCTAGGTTAATAGTAGCGATCTCCTTCTTATACTTCTTATAATACTTCGAGTCGAAGTCGCTATTAGTAAACGTAAGGCTTAGGTTCTACCGATTAGTCCTCTTAGGAGTAGACATAACTTAGTAGATTATTGTCTTACTAACGAGCTCGGTACTATATCGACGATTCTTGTTCTTATTAACGAAGGTAGTAACGTTCTTAGCTTACTCTACGCTATTGTAGGCGAAGTCGACTAGGCTCTATAGAAGCGCTATCGGACTACCCTAATATTTAAGGATTATAGTTAGATAGTTAAGTTAGTAGTAGATATTAATATCCTACTCCTCGATAACCGTAAGCGACGGATAGGCCTTAGAGAGCTCCTTGCCCTCGAGTACTAGATTCTTAAAGTCGACGGTCCTACCTATCTTATAGCGTAGACCTATTATACTAGCGGTAATAGTAACTAATAGGCTCTCGCTAGCCCTATTAAGGATAGTAAGTAGCTACCGAGTCGCCTCGATCTTTGCCTAGTAGTTAGTAATACCTACGATAATCTTAAAGGCGTCGGTAAGGTTAGTAACCTAAGCGAGCTCGCTATTCTCTAGAACTATAAAGATTCCGAGCGAAGTAGCGCTCTAGCCTAGCTAGACAATAGTAGTAGGCTAACTAAACCGATAGGCGGTTAAAGAAGAAGTAGAGGGAGCTAGGTTAGCGG
>LFZO01000476.1:0-32814 GCA_001578225.1 Pseudocercospora musae
TCTTATCTATAGCCGCTACAAAGTCGTATATTATATAGTCCTATCGATCCTCTTCGACCTTATCCTACTAGATCTTTATATAGTCTAGTAGCTCGGATAGGGTATAACTCCCCTAGTTAGCCCTCTTTAGCCTATCTAGGGCTAATTAGCGACGTTCTTCTTTCGTCCCTATAGAGTCTAGCATTACCTACTTTATCCTTTCCTAGGTATACTCCTCTAGGTCCGAATACGCGGTATATCGCTTCTATTTAACCTACTACTCCCTCTCTATCTATTCCTTAGCTAGGTCTACCTTTATTTCTTCCGTAGAATAGATATAAGGGGCCTGCCTAAAGATACGGTCGTAGTCGGTAACCTATTAGTCGTAGTCTATACGCCCCTTGCCCTCGAATACATAGAGGTTCCTCGCCTTAGGGATAACCGATCCCGTAGGCATAGAGGGTAGTATAGCGGGGGCCGCGCTTAGTTAAGTACCCCCTTAATCCATAAGGAGGGAGGCTTCCTAAGCTATATCGGCTATTCTTTTCCTAAGATAGGCTAATTCGAGGCATTGTTTAGCCTATTTAGCCCGTTCTTCCTCGTACTAGAGCTAGGCCGCTAGGACCTCGTCGTTAAGGTCCTCTTCGGCGCCGCCCTACCTCTCGTCGTTATCGATAGTATCCCCTAGCGAGTTATTAGCCGGGGTAGAGGAATTATTGTCCTATTCGGTATTAGGAAGGTTTTCCTAGTTGTTTTCTTAGCTAACCGGGTTGGATACCGAGGCCTTTGCTTTCTTCTATACTATTTTAAGTACTACGTAGTACGCTTTAGGAGAGTAATTCGTATATAAAAGAGGTATATAATGCGTAGTGTATAGTACTCGATTAGAACTACTCGAATTGCTAAGGAAGAAAGGGAAGAGAGGTATCTAGGGGGAAGATATATGCCTATAGGCTAAGACGGGTCGCCTCGGGCCTTCTTGGCCTATTTCGACTCTAGATAGGCTAACTAGGCCCGTAATTGTAATAGTACGGCTATTACTATTAATATTACGTATAGTTGTCTAGCTAGTTTCTTAGCTTCCTATAACGACATACTTCTTTATATTATATTGCGATAACCTATTTAGTAGCTATAAGCTATTCTATATCCTTCGAGCTATAGGTATCGCTACCTACGATACTATAAGAGCTATCGGCTTAGACTAGCTAAAGGCCCTTTCTAGGGTAGCGAATAAGGCTAGTACGATCCTTCCTTATAACTAGTAATTATTTAGCGTTTAGTACGGCGATATAGTCGCTATAGTGTAGTAAGACAAGAACCTCGTCTAGGTAGTTATAATAGTATATTAGCCTAATAAATTCGACGAGAAAGAGCGTAAAAAACCTCGTAGACAAAGTATACTAGCAAAGCGACTAAGAGAGACAGTATAGTATAGATTAGGGTATATTAAACTATAGGTACTACGCTAGTCTATCGACTATAATCTCTTTATAGGCGGAGTCGATATCTACGATTAACTATAGTCCTATTATAGTACTTAGCTAAAGTTAGTAAGAGCCTAGTTTGCCTTGTTCTTTAATATACTAGATATAGCTATTATTAATGCCTTTATTCTATATCGAGAGCTATACCTACGACTATAGTTAGTACCGCTAGGTTTGCGCTTAAAGTATACAAAGGATAAGCTACTATTCTCGTAGCGATAGTTTAGATTAAGGCTCGCTTAGTACTTAGTTCTATCCGGATATTATAAGCAAGATCTAGCTAATATAGCGACAATAAATACCTCGATAACTAGAGTAAAGCGGAAGTATAGAGGCTAATACGCTTATAGATCTAAACTATAAGGAAATACTGTCGAGCTAAGGAGGGCCGACAGGTATAAATGGATCATAAGCTGCAATAGAAGCTACAAGGAATAGTAGGGGCCAAAGTAGGAACAGCAAGTGTGTTGTTATTCACTATAGGTTAGAGTTCAACCTAAAAGGTGTTAGCTTAGATTAGTTATATGATTATCATTATGTGATCCAATCTACTTAGCATCCCCTACTAGGTAACTAACTAGACTGTATATTCCAATACTCCCACTTAGATTAGTTAGTCTACAAATCCCAATTCCAACCAATACAATCTAGCAAGAACTTCAATTAGCCAATTAGATGCAATGGCTTCTAGATTAGCATAGCGTATCCAATCTGCTAGGTTCGATTCCTAGATCTGGTATTTCCCTACTTAGTAGAGTTTGAACTCCTCTAAGTAGGGGCTTTTGTCCCTTTATGCTAACTATAATTGTCTAATGAATTCCTAGAACTGTAGCCCTGTCTTTAGCTTAGTTAGGCTATTAGCTACTATCTCTTTTGTTAGAGTGTATTCTACTACAACCTTTCTTTGCTACTAAAGATTTCTAACCTTGTTAAAACTAATATTAATATGTTTTAATCTCTTATAGGTATAAGCATCTTTGACAAGAGTTAAAGCTGCCTAGTTGTTACCTATGATCTAAACAGGTCTAACCTTATTCACTATATTAGAATTTCCTTTAATTAATGGTTAGAATGAGCATTCTCCTACTAACCATGCATAGTCTATCTCCCTTAGGAGTACTGTAAGGAATTGAGATTGCTTTGTACATACATTTATTGCTATGTACTCGGCTTCTATAGTTAATGTAGTAACTAACTTCTACTTCTTGCTCATCTAAGAAACTAGTAATCTATAGAGAAAGAAGATGCTTCTAAGGATCGAGACTCTATTAGCTTTATCCATTACATAATTAGAGTCTAAATATCCTATTAGCTTTCCTCCTCCCCTCCTAAACATCAACCCTAGACTTAGGAATGATCTCAGGTATCTAGCTAGTTTTCTGAGTGCTTTTAGATGTCTCTTAGATAGATCTAATGTATATAATCCTAATCTTCTAAGGGCAAAAGCAATATTAGGTCTTGTCATAGTTATTGGCTACATCTATGTACTATTCTAGCTTTGGTACTTAGTCTTATTATACCTTTCTTCATTTAAGTTAGATTTTCTTAGACTCTTATAGCTATTAAGTAGTAACAAGGTTGAGTAGGCCATTTCTTTAGTCATTCCAAACTTGGCAAGGTTTTCCTAGATATAGTGTTCCTAGTCTAGCTTTAGAGTACTATTCTTTCTATCTCTAGTAAGCTTCATCCCAAGAATTTTGGTTAGTTTACCTAGGTCTTTGATTTTGAACACCTTGCCTAGTTCCTTCTTAAACTAGAGAACATCTTCTAGCTTTAGTACTATAATAGGAATGTTATCTACATAGGTAAGGACCATTAGGTTCCTTCCTCTATAAATAAGCAAACATAGGTCTACCTCTAACTAGTAGAATCCTATTTCCTCTAGCTTTAAGATACATAGCTTGTTCTAGTCTCTTGCTACTTGTTTTAGGCTATACAAGCTCCTTAGGATTTTTAGGGCTATGCCTTGTAGGACCTCCACACCTAGTAGTAGGATCATAAAGATATCTTCTTGTAGGGTACTTTTAGTAAATGCATTGTTTACATCTACTTAGTGTAGCTCTAGATCCTTTTTATATATAGTAGCTATAAACACTCTAAGTGTATCATGCCTAACTATTAGTACAAATGTCTCCTAGAAATCTATCCTAAATTTCTAAGAGAACCCCCTTACAACTAGTCTTGCTTTAAACTTGTTAATTGCTCTACTAATTAGTCTCTTTATATTAAACACCTATTTTGAAGTAACTAGGTTTGCTCCTTTTAGTAGAACTACCTAGTTCTAGGTATAGTTGCTTCTAAGCGTAGTTAGTTCCTTCTAGATTGCATCTTCCTATATATAACCCTATTTAGGATCTTGTATTACCTCTTAGTAGGTTCTTAGGATTAGAACCTCCTGTTTTTATGCAATCCCTAGTACAAGGGTAGGGAATGCAACCTCGTAAATACACTCTAGAAGTTCATCTATCTAATCTATACTTAGATCTAGGTCTTTCATTATACAGATAAAGGCCCTGTAGTGCTTAGCTTCTAGGAACTCATCCTCCTCTAATTCTCTTAGTCTCTTCTATATAGTTGATCTTGTAATCATACTATGTATTCTTTCTTTCCTTAACCCTTTATTAGAGATTGATCTCCTTCTCTTTGAATTCCCCTCCTAAGCCTAGACATCCTAATTGTCTTGCTAAGGTTTCTCTTAGCTCTAATTAGGGGCCTACTATTTCTCTTAGCTCTAATTAGGGGCCTACTATTCATCATTTTGTTCTTTTTCTTCTAGATCAACTATTACCTGATATTAGTTAATGTCCTTTAGTAGTAGAGGTAGTTGGACCTACAATGGTTTGATATCCCGGTTCTCCTTCCTTAGTCTACTAACTGGGTTCCTTACTAGAGCTTGGCTTAGCTAGTTAAGTCTAGGAACATTTAATATTATATCCCCTCCTTTCTCATTCTCAAACTAGATAGCATTATTGTAAGCTCTTATAGCTTTCATATTAGGCTCCTAGAACAGCCATATCTTTGATATATTAGGCATATACCTAATGAAAATAGCATCTTTGCCTCTATTTATTAGCTTGTCTAATCTCATCCTAGCCGGCTAAGATTTAGCGTCTATATACACAACTACTCTATATCCCTAGACCCTAAAGTATAATATAGAAGGTCTCTTTCTAGTAAAAGCTTCATCGGGTAAAACTTTGAATCTATCTATATCTAGACTATTTGGGAGAGCATTTCTCATAATAGTGTAGGTAGCTAATGCTTCTAGCTAGAATTTAACTAGTATGTTCGAATCTTCTAGCATTACCCTAACATGCTCCTTAGATGTCTAGATTAACCTTTCTACAACTCTATTTTGGATTGAGTTGTATGCTTTAGTTATGTAATAGGAGATTCTAGATTCCTTCTCCTACTACTTAAGTAATGCAAGCAATTCTCTTGCTCTATTACTTCTTACTACCTAAAGCTAATTCCCTAATTGCAATTCAGCTTTTCTTCTCTATCCCTACAATGCATTTGCTACATCTTCTCTTGATTTTAATAGGAATACCTACTTCTTTCTTGAAAAGTTGTTAACAATCTTAAGCTACTATTTGAAACCTAGTCTTGAGATAGGTAATAGTCTATAGATATTAATTAAGATAAGGGCAAGCCTAGCTAGCTTTTTCTTAGTCTCCTTACCTCTATGTTTTTTTATTTTGGCTAGAGAACACACCCTATAGGGCTAATGCTTTGTAGGGACAGGAATTTTGTCCTTTAGGTTAGTTACTTTGTAGAGGTCTTTTAGTATTCCTTCTCTAAAGTATCTAACTCTTCTGTACTATAGCTCCTACTAATCCTAGTTAGTCTAGGCTACAAGTGCATAGGCTTTATTATTTATTAAGTCCTAGGGAATGTATGCATATGCGAGCTTATCTAGGTCTTAGCTAATTTCCTTAATGAATAGCACTCCTCCTAAAAGCCTTGTCTAGACAACTAGCTTTCTATTAGGTAAGTGAAGTGTGAATTTTAGTAGTTAAATATTAAACTACTTACTAAACTAGTTCCAAGAAACAAGATTGACTCTAAGCCTAGGTATAAAGAGAACACCTTTCAATATAATCTATTTGCCTTTCCTTCTACCTATAACTATACTCCTAACATGTATAGCTATTAAGTAGCTACCCCTAACCTTAATCCACTTTTTCCTCTCAAGAGGCTTTAGGTCTCTAAAGAGTGATTCTTGGTTAGTTATGTAGGTAGAAGCATAGGAGTTAAGCAGCTACTTAGATAGCTTATACTTACCTTTTGCTTTAATAGTTGAATAAGCTACCTTATTAACATCTTCTTCCTTAGAGGGGGGAGATGATTTAGAGGATGCCTCTACATCTTATGCTATATAGGCCTTCTTGGAATATAGTTTCCTAGTCTTCTTCTCTAAGGATTATATCTTTAGGCTTAGTTTCTTTACTATCTCTTTAAGTTGTTCTTTGTTTAGTAAAGATCCCCTCCTAGCTCTAGATAGGGATTGTTTCTTTACTATCCTATAGCTTTGTCTTAACTAGATAGCTGCTTTTGCCTTGTCTAGGCTAGGGCATTCTTTGATCTAATGCTTCCCTCTACATAGGAAGTATAATAAGTCTCTACTTGCTCCTACCTAATTCCTTTTCTTAGCAAACATAGCTGTCTCCTAGCTTGTTATCTGCTCTTGCTTTTCTCTTAGGATTCTAAGGATGTTCTATAGGCTAAGGTCCTACCTTAGGTTAATCCTATCCCTAATAGTACTAAATGATTCTAGAAGGGCTACTAGTAACTACTAAATCTTCCTCTCCTTAGTCTTGATGTCCTTAAACTAGGGAGAGATAGATACTGCCTTCCTAGCTATGCTACTTAGGCTCTGCTATACTTTATCAATTGTCTAACCCTCTTCTATACTAAAATTGGTATACTACTAGAGTAAACTTCTCCCTATTGCCTATAGTTTCCTCTCATATTTCCTTTTTGCCTAGTCCTATAAATGCTTTGTATGTTCAAGCTCTTAACATTCGTCCTAGTTATCTTCTAAAATGCAGATAAACATTTTATATAATGCTATTGCATTGTGAACCTTATAGCTTGCTCTTCTAATTAACTAATCTAAAGATTCTAATAATGTTATTAAGACATGCTTAGATAGTATAGATACTAGGGTGTTGAGGACTACTTCATCTAGTACCTATTCAACCTTTAGCTTTATTAAGTGCATCCTAATGATCTTAAACCATGATTCATAATTCTCCCTTGTTAAGATTGGTATAGCCCTTCTCTTGCTAATTCTACCTTCTTAATCTATAGTTTCTTCTATAAATCAAACCTAAACAAACTCTAGAAACAAGCTCTTTCTTCAACAGTTTCTAGATAGCTATCTTCCTTGGTTAGCAGATCCCTAGCTCTACTAGGCCTATAACAGTTTGAAGGTTACTAACAACTTAGCTTAGTTTTAGAAGGTTACTAAAAACTTGGAACAGATTCCGGCTCTATAGGGCTAATAACTTCCTCAAGTCCTTCCTAACTATATACTAACAAGTTAGGGTATTAGTAGTACTAAGTACTAAGTCTAAGGCTTATCTAAAGGTGCTCAAAACTCAGGCTTATCTATTCCCTTTATACTTTTCTAAGTGTGCCTTACTAGGTTCTTTCATAGCTTATATATATAGGGCTTCTTTGTACAATGTGTATAGGTCTACCTCGAGTCTCCCTCTCCTGTTTTGCCTCTTCCTTCTAGGACTAGACTTATAGGTCTAGGGATAACCTATACTACTTTAGTCTTTCTTCCTTGTAGTTGCAAACCCGGGCTTATAACCTATCGAGCTAAGGAGGGCCGATAGGTATAAATGGATCATAAGCTACAATAGAAGCTACAAGGAATAGTAGGGGCTAAAGTAGGAACAGCAAGTGTATTGTTATTCACTATAGGTTGGAGTTCAACCTGAAAGGTATTAGCTTAGATTAGTTACATGATTATTATTATGTAATCCAATCTGCTTGGCATCCCCTACTAGGTAACTAACTAGACTGTATATTCCAACAAATACTATAAATTCGCGTAGAAACGGCTATATTATATCTACTAGCGTACTACTAGTAGTAAGGCGCCTTCCTAGAAGTTACTACGTTGTTCGCTATAACGGCTTAAAGCGATACTCTTACTAGTACTATCGCTATATAAAGAATACGCTTAAATCGACTTCTACGCGTCTATAGCTTACCTCCTTCTACTACGCTATTTGTAGACCTACGTATCCCTTATGCCTTACTTGTTAGTCTACTTTCTATATAGTACTATAGTATCTAGTATCCTACTAACTATTATATTTAAACGATCGAAGAGCTATACTATAGTATCTTCGAGGTCTATAACCCTCCTTTATAGGGCTCTAAACTTAGTTATATTTACCTTATTTAGAGCCTTAATCTCGATAACTAATAGTAGCGAAGATCCCTAATAATCGCGGTAATCTTGTAGTATAATAACTTAATTAACTAGTAGAGTCTATAGCGGTAGTAACGGTAGCGGTAACGATAACGACGAGGGTACTATAGTAGACGTATCGATATACCCTTCTTTACCTCTAGTAGGAGGCTTCTTACTATTAGCGCTATTTAATCTATAAGCTTAGTAACCCTTATAGTACTTATAGCGGCTTGTTCTATCTAATCTACTAGCAAATATTAACCTATAGTCTATCTACTACTACTAAGGAATGCCTCGCGCTTAACTATAATCGTTACTATCCGACGGTCTCCGAGAGCCTATACTATGCGGCTAAAATTAGCCTTCTGCGTTGAACCACAGCAAGGGGATTAGTGTCTCTAGACCGGTTACCAGATAACCGAGGGCCGGATATCTCGGGTACAAAAGCCGGCCTCGGCTACTTTCTTCTTCAGCGCATCTGCCTTGTGCCCTCGTACACAATTACTTCAGATACAGACTCGGCTTCGCAGCGGCATCACTCCTCGTGGTATGTTGATAGAGGATTGAATCGCGGCCAGATTCATTTCCCTCCGATCTTATCAAGACTCGACATTCTTGGGTACAGTTTGCCACTCCTCCTGGCGAGGCACAACCATTCCATTCAGAATGAACCAGCTTCGCTCAGTGTCCAGTTCCGCCTTGCAGCGAAATTTCTCCTCGACTTTGCCGATTATCTGAGATGGAACCACATCCGCTTTCCTGAAGTACCGCCCGTCGTCCCACCACTCCATACCAGCGGCCAAGTTCAACGGCGATCTGAGCATCTCACCAACTTGGATGCCAGCATCGTTTTGACGTTTGCAGTAACCCGAAACTGAGCGTACTCTTTTCCGTGGTGTCTCAGTGTCAATCGGACACTGGCAGCGATGCTGAATCATGCTAGGTTCGTCACGAAGCAATCCTCCCATGGAGCGGCCGAAGCCAGGTCTGGCCTCAATTCGAATCTCACTTGTTCATCCGCCCAGTACTGCAAACGCCAGGCCGAATTCGTACGATGGGCCAAGTCATCTGGCCGCATCATCTGGTCCTTGCGCAATTTCAGCATCGGCGCGAGCTGAGCAGGCGTTCGCTTCTTCTCTGGCCATCCGGATGTCCACGATGACTGCTCCGCATGGGACGAAACCACTGTCTCCCACGTGCTGGAGTCTCTATTCAGGCAAGGTTTCCAGCAAGGCCGTGGTAATCCCGAATCTGGAGTCAGAAGCATGGCTGATTTTATTTTTGGGGATGTCTTAGTCAAGCCCAGAAACTGTTTGCTGACGCGTTGAGCTCGCCATAGGTCGATCACTGGAAGGTACAGAAAGATTTCTTCCAGCAATTCCGCGGTTTGCAAGACAGCTTGGCGAGCATTGTTGAGGTGCATGTTACGCGTCATTCGCATGCTCCGAGCTCGTGCAGCCAATGTTCTGGACGACCTCTTCATCTGCCTCTCGACATCAGACTTGTTGACTGGTCTTCTTGGGGGAATAGCCTACTTCTTTGCCAGCATTCCGCCTCGCCACACTGTCCGTTGTGCTTGATGGCAGGGTTCGACTTCGAATTCTTGCAACCATTATTACGTTCGAGTAGAGCCCAGAAAACGCAGCATTCGAATCAAAGCGCATTGTGGCTCAGAAGTAGTCGACAGCATGGTCCGTGCTCTCAGCTGGTGCCTTGTACCTCCAGGCACGGAATCCTTCGAGGCCTAATCCAATGTTGCCGCTCAACTCCAGAAACAATTGGACAACTATACGATATACCATTGCAATCACGAGGTATAGTGTATATGCACATTTGCTGTCACCTGTCGCGCCGAGGCCGCCACAAAGGATAATTTGATCATGGCCTAGCAGTGTACCAAACTCAGCTGGATCTGATGCATACAATGGTCACTATACAAATAGCCGACAGTGCCAGAGTCTTTGCAGTCGAATGTCATTATTTGGCAACAAGAATTTTCTACTCTGAAGGCCGCAACAAGCACGATTACCCAATAACAATGCTCCACTGACGCAAGTGGAATGCACGGCATCGTACGAAAAAGCATTGTGCCAAAGTCCAGTTGTAAAACTCTCTCGCAGTGCTTCCGATTTTATCGAAAGGATCTTTGCGATGAGACGATCCCGCTTCTAGAAAGATGGAATCTGGACCCCTATCTCATTCCTGAACAGCGTCGATTTTCAACTCCAGCGAACGTCATGGCAGAATCTGGTGCTCTCGAAATAGTGACCCACTCGCGTCCCGAAAATGATTGGCTTGTATTGAAAGGCACAGTGGTATGCTTCAGCTCGCCCTCGTCTGTGAGAACAAAAGCTTGTTCAAGAAGAAAGGCTCCGTGAAAGTGAACGAGGATCTGGTGAGGTTTTCCATATCCATCCCGATCCTCCACACACAAACTCAGCAACGGACACTACCTTTCCGAACACACCATCAAGGCGCTGCGCACTGTGCGTTTGTCCGCCAAACAACAACACTCCCGAATACACGGCTGGTCACCCAACACACCCGCAAATACCGTACCGCGACCATGTCGCTATCCGCCGCAAACTTGAAGACTGCCGAACTAGCCTTGGCACTCGGCTCTCTTGAGATCAACAATGCCTAGACCAGGGTCCCAGAAGACGAGCTCGTCAACGCGCTGCACACTTGTAGTGTTTCGCATGACACTTCTATTCAGAAGATCTTCGGAAAACGCACTGTCGGCATTAAGAGCCGTCATCACGAGATTAGCTACAAGTTTCCAGTATACGAGCTGCGTCTACCAGGCATTCTATCCGGTCCCAAGCGCCCTCAATACCTTCAACACCGAATCAAGCCATAATTCAGCACCTTCATGCTTGGGCGGCACGCACTCGTTCTGACGTCGTGAATCCCGGCGAAGTCAGCTGAGACCATGGATTTCGCTCCAGCGGTTAGCGGTCTCTCAGCATATTCGAGACTGTACAGGCCTTGCAGCAATGCGCTGGCACCACCGAGATGCAGATCGTCAGATACTTCGAGATCAACGACTACTGTTGTTCGATCGCTTTCGCTTGACCAGTGTGTTCATGTCTCGGCAAAGTAAAGCGGCTATTCAGCGCGAAGACTTTTGAGTATGAGGAAAAGCTTTTTTAAGAACTTCTGCACTACGTTGAGCTTAAGGAGAAGAAGCCCTGGGCAGCAGATCTTCGCTCGCTGATATTACTAACTACTGACCTTTACTTCTTGACTGTATCAAAGGCGATGCTTGAGCAAGACCTCGAAGCCGAAGCGAGAGACATTCATCACCTTGAAAGTCGCGGACCCCCATCCTGCTGAGCCTTACCTCGAAGTCCTGAACAGGCGAATCGAGCGCATCGATCTACCTGTCGACCTAGATGAAATCGCATACCAGACTGTCAAACATCTGTGTGTGGACAGGAGTTCGACGTCGAAAACATCGACCAGTGGACCGAAGACGAATGGAAACGATTCATATGCGACCGCTGCGATGCATGTGTTATGACCAGCAACGATGTCATTCGTCTTGCATATTTCGACGACTGCCTCGAGCGTGGCAGACGGGAGGAGGAGGCCAACGGTCACGCTAAACTTGAAGCGCAAATGCTGCCGAAACAGTCCGAGCAGTTTCGTGTCTTCAACAACCACTTCAAACAGGCCTTGAACACAGCATTACACTCACTAGTGCTGCTAGCTTCCGTGATGCACCAGGCGCAAAATTCGGCTCATGGCGCAGTCACCAAAGAGACGGGCATCATTCTGACCACACTAAACAAGTACTTCCGGTCTGACTGGGCCGTGGTCACGGTCCGGTCACGGTCCAGACAGCGCCGACCATTGCCTTGCTTAGACGCATCGCAATTGGCGCCCTCAAGGAGTACCATGGTATTTCGCAAGAGAATCGAAGCGACCACATCGTCAACATCGCGCCTCTAAATTACCAATACTTTCTCCTGAAATGGTTCTCTAGAGCAGTAGTGCTCATGATCAGCGGCACTATCAACATCGCTGCCGCTTGCTCTGGTCTGCCGCGATGTGCCAGCATGGTGAACCTGGCTCTGCCAAAGTGAGACCGTCAATGACGACGCCAAGGATATGAATCAGTAGAAGGGGCAGGTAAGTAGTGGCTGGCTTCCTCACGCTTGTGCATTTCAATGTCCTGGTCTTTTTCCTCGGTTGGATGGAACATTTCGCAAAGTCATTCGCTCTTGTTACGAAGCCTCAGCGCTCTGTTTCTAAGCTGCGGCTAGTTGTAGCACGTACACTGCACCGAGCTGCGCTCAGTTAGATTGATATGATCACCTCATCCTCACCTTTACCTGCATTCTTGATAGCTTGGATCTAGGACGCTGCATCAGGCATGCGATCAGGACTCAGTAGCAACGAAGAATATCAGAGATACCGACCTCAAGGAAACCAAAAGCGGAAGTGCGCTCCTTCAATATCAATTCCCATACATACTACGAGTCCCTATCCCCAAAATCCTTAGTCCCAATCATAAACATCTCATACGGTACTCCCCTCAACAATCTCCCCTCACTCTTCCCCATCCTCTCAACCTCCGGCACAAAAGCCACCTCAGCGTACCCTCTAAGCAGCCTCCTAAAATAACAACTCACAGCAGCTCGAGTAAGATACCTTTCCCTAAAAGTCTCAATAGAATTCTGGATTACCCTTTCCGCCTCATCCGGATTTTCAAGATAGTATTTGACCTTCTCTTCAAGATCTGAAAAGTCTCGTCTCACAGGCACATAGTTCTGTTCCGGTCCAGAAGATTTGAGGAGGTGGTAATACCACATATCCCATTCCAATTCATGGATGAAAAGGAGTGAGTTGCATTCGATAAGCCAGTCCAAACGGGCGCTGTACGAAATCCCTTCTGTGTGGACTGTCATAGCGTATTTGCATAAGTCGTCGTTAGACAAGTAGAATTCTTTCCCATCTTCACCCGCAACTTTCTCGACATCTGCCCATGGCTTGTCTTTCGTTGCACTTGCGAGAGCGGCTCGGACATGATTAACCCAAACCGCACCCCTCCAAACAAGTTTCGGAATTTTCTTCACGAACGGCAAATCCATTTTCTTCGCCGCGATTCGAGATTCCGGGTACGAAAGATCACCATCACCTCTCCACATCGAGAAATTCGGGATCATCCAATGTCGTTCATGGTTCGTATCGTTGATACGACGGTTCCAGGTGAGAGCAGTATGGGTTGTATCATTTGGCATTTCTGTGATGTCGGGGATTGTGAAGGCGAGTTCGACAGTAGGTAGAATTTCTCCGGCAGCTGTGGCGCTTTCAAGGGAGCGGTGTAAGAGAAATGTTATGTCCATGCAGCGAGCTCTGGACATTGCGCTTCCGAAGGCATTTTTACTTTCTAGGATTCGGATTTGGTTTTTATGGATTAGGAGGCGGAAGGCGGAGTGGAACCAGTCGACGCTTACGTCTTCTTTGGTGATGTTGTGGTTGCGTTGTTTCCAGTAGGAGGTGGCGCGGTCGATTTCGTGGTAGAGATCTGGGAAGGCGAAGTCGCATTGTGCGTCAGAGAGATTGTCGATGTATTCGCCATCGGGGCCTTTGGGTAACTCGTTCCAGGGCAGGAGTCGTCCTTTCCGCGTCGCTGAGAATGTTGGAGTGGCGGCATCACGAATGTCATCATTAGATAGAAATATCAAGGACATAATGATAAGCCCTGACACGATGTAGATTGTGCGCTTCCACTTCGCCCATGACTCCATCGTCCCTCAGTCTGCAAGCATGCAACGTCGTTGGCTCAAAGTACCTTTCCTTGCCGTCGGTGCAGCTGTCCTACTCAGACGAGTGTGCTTCAAGGGTTCTACAGTTCCCAACGCGTCTTGAAGGACGCAGCTGAAGACGAAGTGTACGAGGCGCCGTAGATCTCAAACAGACCTAGTCACAGCTGCAGGGTCGAACTCTGTGTCCGTTTGTGTGGGTAGCATCGAGAATGTGGCTTTCACAAGCGAGACATTGGAGTCTAGCCAATTGACCTGGCTCAAGTCGTTATCGTCGCGAGAGCCAGTCTCATAAAATACATCAAGAGTCTCCCCACTGAGATTGATGTTGCGCTGCAAGGATCTGCAATGTCCTTCTACATGGCATTCTTGCGTAGTGACGGCAGGACTGTGGCGCACGAGACTACTGACATCGCCACCACCTACTCATGTCCGTTGTTACGACAGCATACTCGCTGTCACTAAGCATTGCTCGCAAGGGCAGTGCTTGAGTGGCACTTCGAGCCGGGCTACAAATATCAAGTCGGCCATTAGAAGGACTGTATCAAAGCGATCCGGATATATCTCAACTGGTTCGGGAGCTCGCCTGCTTCGCGATCGAGTATCTGTGGCAGAACGAAAAGTAGCAGATCGCTCATCATCAGTCGTCGGTCTCTTGTCGAATCGCTCTCTCTATGCGACTCGTCATATCTGTAGCCTGCGTCTCTTCAGTGTCCTTGGCTGCTTCTGCTTTTGGCTCGTCTCGTTCGTGCTGAACGCCGATCTCCGCACCGAGATCAGCAAGAAAATCATCAGCTTTTCGCTTTGCATTGCGGTTCTGGATCTCTTTCCGCCGCGCTTCGATCTGTGCTCTTCTCTCCGCCATCTTACCCTCGCGTTCCTTCCGTATCTTCTCGGTCTGAGCGCGTTCTTGCTCCAGAGTCTCCATCTGCTGCTTTCTCTGCTCAGAATCACCTGAGAACTGATAGAACGCAGTGCCCTTATTCCGAATCTCTTTGTTGCCGTCAAAGTGCTCTTCTGGCGGGGGTGTCAAGCTCTTATCTCGTTTCTTCGCCAGATCTTCCATCTGTGCCGCGCGAGGCTCATCAAGATCGAAGGCTTGGTGCTGAATCGCATCTCCGTAGACAATATTCGTAGGGGCAGCAGGCTTCGCGCCATAGCTGTCCATCTTTCGATCTGATTGCTGTCGCGCACGAATTGCATCCAACTTAGTGCCTTTCCGTGTCCTGCCAAATTCATCGACATACTCCACTTCTTCGCCTGTACCTTCGATTTCATTGTCTTCATCGGAAAGATCCTCCTTCCCGTCTGCTCTTGCCTCGGCCCATTTTGTGTCGAAATCTACGGCGTATCTCTCGTCGGTGTCTTCGATGTCGCCTCGCTTCATTGCAGCATACAGTCGTGCCTTCTCCTCCATTTTCCGTCTACTTCGCTCCCAGACCCCGCGGTCCAGTGCCTCGCCATTCGTGGTATGCTTCTGCTCAAATGTGCCTGCATTGTCGGGTTCGAGGTCGCGTTTTGCACGTTTGGCCGTGTTTCGGTTGTGCGTCGAGAAGATATCGTCTTTCTTGGATCGGGGTCGACCGGACGATGTTTTCGCAGAGTTGCCATTGCTCCCGGAGCTGATGAAGGAGCTTAATTGTGACGTGAATGAAAGTGTGGTCGAGGATGATATCTCTTTGCCGCCGTTGAGATTACGCGACCGGCCTTGATTGTAGAGGTGTGAGTCCTTCGATGACATGTTCGCTGCAGAATTGCAATGGTATGTTGAAGGACACGGAGGAGGACTTTTGTTCTGGAAGGCTGGAAACTTGAAGCTGCTTGGGATGACACGGTCCGCTGCACGACCCCTGCATGTGATGAAGTGGAGGCGGGGCAACTGTGAAGTGAACGAAATGCCCCGCAGAGGCATTGAAAACAAATTTACCCTGAAGACTCATACACACTCTCACACTACTATACACCACCATGTCTGCCAAGCAAGTCTACATCGCCGTCGTCGGCGTCGGTGGCGTGGGCAAGGCATTCCTCTCCCAGCTCGAATTCATCCGCCAGCGCCTCTCCAAGCAGAACCCGCCGATTGACCTCCGTCTCGTGCTCGCACGAAGGAGCAACAAGCAGCTTTTCAGCTCGAGCTGGGAAGCGTTGAATATCAGCACTGTCACGGAACAACTCGAAAAGTCAGGCACTCCACCTTCACCATTCAACGAGACCATCGGGCAGCTGGCAAGAGCTCCGGGCAGAGTCGTGCTGGTGGACAACACTTCGGACCAGGGCATTGCACAGCAGTATCCATTGGTCCTTCAGCGGGGAATAAGCATTGTCACTCCAAACAAGAAGGCCTTCTCGGACAAGATCGATCTTTGGCAAAGCATCTTCAGCTCAGCAGCCAACGGCACTGGCTCGCCAAGCAATGGCTATGTTTTCCACGAGTCGACAGTCGGTGCTGGTCTGCCAGTCATCTCCTCTTTGAAAGAGCTCGTGGAGACAGGTGATGAGGTAACCAAGATCGAAGGTGTCTTCTCTGGCACCATGTCCTTCCTGTTCAACTCGTTCCAGCCACTTGGTGGTGGCGGCGGCAAGTTCGCGGCCGAAGTCAAGAACGCCAAAGAGCTGGGATACACCGAGCCAGATGCACGAGACGACTTGAATGGTTTGGATGTAGCTCGAAAGCTCACCATCTTGGCAAGAATAGCTGGCTTGAATGTCGAGTCACCAACTGCTTTCCCAGTACAATCACTCATTCCAAAAGAGCTGGAGTCGTGCAAGTCTGGAGATGAGTTCTTACAAAGACTGCCAGAATTTGACGCACAAATGGACATGATCAAGGAGGAGGCCACGCAAGAGGGCAAGGTGGTGCGTTTCGTTGGCAGCATCGATGTGTCGTCGAAGCAGGTTAAGGTTGGCCTAGAAAAGTTCGACGCATCACATCCAATTGCTGCACTGAAGGGTAGCGACAACATCATAAACTTCTACACCAAGCGCTACGGAAGCAATCCTCTGATCATTCAAGGAGCTGGTGCTGGTGGTGATGTCACTGCCATGGGTGTGACCGGCGATCTGTTGAAGGTCATCCGGGTCCTGCAATAGAAGCATCAGGCTGAAATAAAAGTTCCGGAAGGCTGGCACATTTGCAGGCCTCGAAAATCTCATTTACCTTTCTCGCGTCCAGATTGTCATCCGGAAGTGTGGGAACGTGAGCGAGAGCCAGGAATAGGCTATCGGCCATAAAGAGTTAATGACAGAATCTCATCTGCATCGGGAGAGAGTGCATAGCGACGTGCTAATAGTGGATTGAAACTGACGAGTTAGGGCATTCATTGAGCGGAAAATTGAACGGTGGGCGATTGCACACTTAAAAGTGATAAAATGTACCGGCGATGTACGATGAGCGTGCATCTCGACTTCATTTCGTCAAATTGCAATGTCGACCAAAGCAGCACGCGCCTGGGCAGAGCTCTACATCGACGCAAGAACGATGACGCCTGGAGAGCCCTTCACTCGAAAAATGTCGACTACCTTGACCACGGATACATGATTCATTGCATTGGCATCGAAGCAGCAGTCGGTATACGAGTGGTCTGATGACAATGCCATGAGCCCTTGCAAGTAGATGTCCAGGTACATCTGACTATCCTCAAAATACATGTATAGATTAACAAAGTCATCGAAAAGTCGATCGAGCTTACAACGAATCCTCATACGTTGGTAGCCAAACTCATCTGGAAAGGTCGTTTCTCTTACGGCCTTCCCGCAGTCTCGAACGGTCCAGTCGCCGTGAAGGCGTCAGGCAAAAGATTTTTGGTAGCAATCTTTACGACATTTGGGTCTAATGATGCTAGAAATATCAATCGAATCGATGAATTTTACACAAGGAAAAGGGGGGACGGAGTCGAAGAATGGGAGTATCTATCAGTAATCTAGCTCGTATACATTACTTTAATAATTGGAACCAAATACATGGTCTCCAAAAGACTACTCAACATGTACGATGTCGTACAATCCGATCTCATCTGGAGCTCTTCTGCTCCGTGTAGACATAAACTTACCTGATATCAACCCCAGGTTGATCCATGCAAAAGCACATCCACCAACGCAAAATGCCCGTCCTCAAACTCTTCAATAAGCTGAACAGATCATATCAACATTCATGGCACTAGTAGGATTTCGACATGCTCAGATCTGAGCTCATACAGGTCTCGATATATGTAAACTTCACCGCTTTCCTCATTTTGCCTCATCTGATTACGCAACATAGGCAATAATCATCGATCGCGAACACGGTACCTGCCTCTCTCGTCCTCCAACTCCTCCAAGCCTCTTTCATAGCTTCATAGGCTACGTCTCCGACTCGGAAACCCACCAGTCCCTCTCAAAAATTGCCCAAGCAGATTGTTCCCCTATCGTCCGCGTCCGTAAGTCCCTCCTCTTACTCCCCAGTATCATCCCAACTCTGATCTATCTCAGGCGGACCCTGTCTCGACCTAATAAATCGTGCCCTCTCCACCGGTTGCTATGGGTTTTTAGTCCCAATGATAAATACAGCAAAAGAGGCTCGGAACGTAGTTTCCTTTTCGAAATTCCCTCCACAAGTAATTAGAGATCAGGGAAGTGCATTCTCGTGTTTTGAATTCCCTGGATGCGAAACGCCACAAGAATATGTTAAAGTTGCGAATGAGAATATAGTCGTCATGGTGCAGACTGAAAGCTTCATGGGTGTAGAGAATGTAGAGGAGACATGTCAAGTTGATGGCATTGGTACGCATACTCCTCACTTGCGTTCCTCTTTTCTAGCTACTGATGAGTTATGTTAGAGGTAATATTCAACGATTTAGCCCTAGATCTACTGGGTCATACACCTGCGAAATACACCGAATCACAGTTCTTAGGAGCGATTGATAAAATAGTGGAGACTTGTAGGAAATTCGAGAAAAAAGTTGGGATTTTGGTTGCTAATGGGGAGGAAGCGAGGAAAGCTGTAGGGAGGTTTGATTTTGTGGCTATTGGGACTGATCCTAGGGCTTTGCAGGCGTGTTACAGACAGAAAGTTAGATCCGCGAAAGGAGGACAGGATCAAGTCGCTTGCTTTGCTGATGTTACTGGGTTCAACTATCGGCAAGGCCCCGGAATGGATGTGTGGTAGGTGTTGTAAGCTCTGTGTTTGTAACCTGATGTGATGTGGTGTTACTGTCCATGGTAACCTGTACTTGGAAGTACATTGGTAACTCATCACAGTCGTAGCCCAGAAAGTTTCACCAACGCCGTTGCTGGGTATCTACGCTACCCTAACATTAGGCTTTGCTGTTCTGTGTAGACCATATATTCTTTTCAACCGCTCATGAAACTCGTACATTCATTCTTGGCCAAGTCGGTCAATCATCGCAGTACCTTAGTTCTCTTCCAAGCCTGTATCCGTCTTGGGCAAAGGGATCTCGGAAGGATTAGACTGCTTGAGAATGTCGTCCATTTTCTTGGTATCAGGATCGCTCTCATCAGAATCGGAGACATCGTTTTCGTCGTCATCGTCATCGTCATGCATAGATGCGATCTCGGCTTCCTTCTCTTTCGCGAGACGAGTCTCTTTGCCTCGTTTATGGCAGTACCAGAAGACGAACATTAGAACTGGTCGAATTGTTAGTAGATATCTGGGGTCAGAAGGGAGGACTTACTGAAGACTGCCAGACTCATTACGACGTTCGTGGTACTAGCCAAGAATGGAAATCTTGTTGTCAAGAAGTTCACGGTGTTTCGCAGCATTGTCGCGACCACGCTTTGGCCACCTTGCACCAATTTCTTCATACCAGGCACCTTTCTCTTAGATTTTTCCTTGCTGCCGCTTGGTGTGCTTGTGCTAGCACCAGATTGTGCAGGCTTCTTGCTTACATTCTCAAGCTTCACCTGTGCATCAGCGCCAGGCTTTTCGCTGGATGCAGCCAGAAGCTCTGGTGCAAGACTGGCACCCAGCTTGGCAGGCAGGCTCTTGACCAAAGTCTGCACGAAAGGCGGCATGCTCTTGAACTGCTTCTCAAGCGTAGGTCCGGCTTCCCTCATTAGCTTATCCATATCATCGTATGCTGTCGGCACACCATTCATGGTGTCCTTCAGGCATTGCGCAAATCGTTCATAGTATTTCTCTGTCTCTTTTGAGAAAGCGAAGACACGATTGTTGACGGTAGACATGTTGAGGTTGTCAAGCAGAACTGAGACTTCTTTCTCTTGTTTCTCTTTCGTCTTCTCTTCATTGATACTGCCGTCTTCGTTGAGGACTGGCTCGGGCTTGGCATCTGGATCTTTTCGCTTCCAGTTCGCGGGATCAAGCCATGCTGGGAGAGATTCTCGCGTGGGGACATATGAAGCAGCGAACTCCGTCCATGTGCGTTGATCAGGTTGCTGATCGCTCGTCGAGCCTTTCGAAGATAATGGTCGCATGGCATTCGGAATGTAGGAAGCCCATGTCCGTTTCTCGTGGGGTTGATCGTCGTCGAGCTTGACGCTGCTATTCCAGCTTCTCGTGACTGCTTCAGCCTCTGCTTGACTGGGCAGTGGGTTGTCTTTAGGCCTTTTGGCTTCGCTTGAGGGAGATACTGGCGAATTCGGCTGTGTTTCTGGTACAATAATGTCACCATCTTGAGCCTTTTGCTTTTCTTTCCGCGATGATGGTCTTTCGTCGCCCTCTTCTGTCACTGTTGTCACCTGAGGCCTCGCCGGGAGAGGCGGCGGTCTTTCTTGTGACAATGTTCGCTCGAGGAACTTCTCATCTTCATCTCTCAGGACCGGGTTCTGAGGATTACTTCTCCGTAGCTCTTCTTGATTCTTTTTCGCCTTGGCAAATGATGGCAACGTGAAATAGGATGACATTGTGGTGTACGTAGGTGTGGCGTAGGAGATGTAAGAATGCAAGAACAATACCGCTACCTACCTCAAAGATGAGATTGCAACATCGCCACTGCTTCAGCCTTTCAGATCCAGGAAGCTGGTCAAGCTGTCGCACACAAGCACCTTTGAGAGCTTGCTACGTCACAGCGATCGTGAAGTTGGCGTGGGTGATGCGTGTTCCCAGGATCTTGCAGCAAGATGGAGCCATTCCTGTTTGGTCATAGTCAGGCTTGGCGCTGGACCTCACTCCTTTCACACGACTTGATCCGTACTTCGGATCGGTCTTCCTCAGACACTGTTTTGGCCTCTCTGGCGGCAGAAGCTCATGTGAACCGTTCTCTGTGGGAAGCCACAATCAGCGCTTGCTTGATGCCTCGGAGTCTTGTCAGGCGAAGGCTCAGGGACTCACCTGCGTTGTATCGGTCTCTGTTTCTCTTCTCTTCCAAATTACCCTTTGGCACGCGGGTTCGAACTCAGATACATGGCTTTCATCTTCTGTTGCTTCTGTTGCGAGAAGCCACGGCAGGGTTCGAGTTGCGACGCGGGGCCGTTAATCCCGCCTGCAGCGGTGAGCTGCTCGTGTGGGTCAGAAACAACACCCTCCTCCCTCACCTTCCCGCTCCAGAGGTGTCAACGACGGGTATTGAAGCCCGCTCTCCAGTCAGTGGCCCCGCTCCTGCCTGTAACGGTGAACTGCTCATGTGAGTACCTTTAGAACAATCTCCTCACCTCTCACCGCTCCCGCTTCGGCGGTGTCAGCCGCGATTACTGTGGCGGGCTCTCCACTGCATGCCTTCGCTCCCGCTTACAACGATGAGCTGCTCTTGTGAATTTAGAACAATTTCCTCACCTCCCACCGCGCCCGCTTCGGCGGTGGTAGCCGCCAATACTGAGGCATGCTCTCCACTGCATGCCTTCGCTCCCGCTTGCAACGATGAGCTACTCTTGTAGATTTATCACAATGGCCTCGACTCTCACCGCTCCTGCTTCGAAGGTGTCGACCACGAGTATTGAGGCCTACTCTTCACTTCGCGCGCTTGCTCTCGTCGATTACATGGAGCGATCCTTTTTGCGTTTGTTGTGCGTGAAGCCGAAGAGTTCCCCTGACTTGGTGCCATTCCTACCTCTCTAGTGTCGACCTCGAGGTCTGACATTGACTCTTCACTGAGCGCCCTCGCCTTGACTCTTTGAAAGAAGGGATTTGAAATTTGTCTCCTATGCAGCATCGGCGTGAGCGGAGCCAGTGACTCTCTTGTGTCACGCACTGACCTTGTAGCCTAATTGACTCCTTCTCACATGGCAACGGCGTTTGCGCTGTCAACGGTCTCACATCGCCGACCAACTCAGGCAGTCGCGGTGAGCGATCACGCGCGCCGCGCCATTGCTACTTAAGTCACCGACCTCCAACTTTTCAACTCTGCTCGTGACACGACAACCAAGCCACGGACATCCTTTTGCGAACTACCTGGTCGACCACAGTTCCAGAGCGGTTCAAACCGACAGACCCTTTCCACACTCAAAAGCGCCGTCATGGACGGCCTCGAAATGTTCTGGGGTGGCGCACCCAAACCCCTGAATGAAGGTAAGCTTCCGCGATATTGCGGCTGCCACGCTAGTGGTGTTTCGGCTTGGGCTTCAAAACTGGCATTGCGCAACGGAAGAACAGCGACTGACAGCACGTCACCACTCAGACGTCGAAATTCGCGGCGAGTTCGAGCTCACTCGCGATCTTGACGATGAAGCAGTATCAGAACCAGAAGTAAGTAGCAACTCCGCGCTGAGCATCATTTCCATGCCCGCGAGAGCGCAGACGGCGGCAGCATAGCCCCAAGCACTGACGGAGCGATCTAGTACTACAACCCTCAGACCGGTGAAGGCGCAGCAGCAAAGCAGCGAGCAGCACCTGATCTCGCCAAGTCGCTCCGCGTACCAGGCGGACTCGCTGCCACTTCGAAGAAGATCACCGCTGACTACGATTCGGATGATGGGCGAATCATCGAGCTGAAACAACAAGGCTACAGCGACGAGTATGTCGCCGAGAAGTTACAGCAAGAAGGTAGGATCCGCTATGTTGGCAAGACAGTAGGCAGCCGGTGGCTCCGGTTGCGCAAGGTTTTGGAAGACAGAGAGGATGAGCGACTCGACGATGAACTGAGCGATTGGCACATCGGAGAAGTAAGTAAATCCTCGGCTATCACATTATTTTGGAGTATCTAACACGCCTATAGGATGAAATGATCACCAACATCAAAGCCGAGGTCGAAAAGAAGTACGAGACAAAATACCAGCAACTTCAAGAAAAGAAGTGGCGGGAGGTGTCCATCTATCTCGCCGACAAATTGGGCAAGCGAAAGTACACAGCGAAGGCTTGCGAAGAGCGTTTCGAGGCAATCAAGGCGGGCACCGCACTTCTCCCAATCGAGATCGATGACGATCAAGCTGGTCGTCGCCAGATGCGCGAACAGCGTATCGCCAAAGCGAAGGCGGATCGTGCCGCCAACGAAGAAGCTGTTCGAATCACCGCAGAGCTCAAGAAGGCAAAGCAAGAAGCTCGCAAGAGAGCCAGAGAAGAAATGGTTGCTAAGCGCGAAGAGGAGACTACGCGAAAGAACCAGGAGCGCAAAGAGCGCAATCGAATCAAGCGTGAGCGCGAAATCATTCGCCAAAAGCTCAAAGATGCGCGCGTCATTCGACTTGCGGAAATGCGTGCTCAACGCGATTGGCAAATGGAGAAGTGGCGTGGCGAGAAGACGCTCTACAAGAACTTTACGGGCAAGAATATGCCTGGTCAAGGCGGTGCCGCTGTACGCCAGAGAAAGACGAATGACGGCTGCGATACTGACGAGGAAGACGAGCTTGACGATACGGAGCTGACTGAGGAGTCTGACGCTCAAATGACTGGCGAGGGAGACGGCGGTGACGAAGGAAGCGAGCCAGGAACCTCTCGCGCCGACTCTGCCCTTCCAATTCGCATCAAGAAGTCAACCAACGATCGTCGTCGCGTCAATCCAGCTCGCAATGCTCGAGGCAAGGGTAAAGGCAAAGCTCCAGCTGCGCCTGTAATGCCAGCAACAGTTGACGGAGGATTTAACAAGGCGCCTGTCACCAAAGAGACTCTGCTCAACCCGCGCAGCATCATGAATCTGGAGGAGCTCGACGCTTGTCTCTTCTCTCGCAAGCTCCCTCTGCGTCATCCGACTGAGTCTCATGCCGAAGTTGTATCGCGTCTTGTCCACGCTGACAACGATTTGACCGTTCCCGATCTCAACGAACTGTTGAGAGCTGCACTTGAGCCGATCAGTGGCAAGAAGGATGCCAAGGTCCAGAGATTGGCAGCTGCAGAGGCGGCTCATTCGGTCAAGGGCTCAGCGGGCCTCATCAGCACCGAGCTCGAGTTCATGCGTGATTATGAGGGATATCAGGGCGAATTTGCATATCTGCTTGACGAGGCTGAGGCAGCCGCGTCGGAAATGTGACGTGTGCAAGTAGTTACTACACGATTGATATCAGCATGGGAAGTGATAGGATTGGGTGCCTGTAATGGCATTATGGAGTTGGGGTTTTGGGGGTGTTTTTGACTTTACCTAGTAATATTCAAAAGCTTGTGCTGCTGGCTCCATGTCCCATTTTCGCTGCGTGGCAATCTCTCCGCAGCGGTTCGTGTCCTGTAGACAGCCCGGATGGCTCACATGTCAGTCTTTTGAGTACAATCATATCGGACAGTAATTGAGTGGCTGACAGGGCCCACCGCGAGAGAGAGTATGCTGTTCGCTTGGATCCAAGAAGCGAGCGCGGCTTGGTTAGCACCTGCGTTCTCTCATCCTCCACATCGAGAGCGGTACCGGTGAAGCACCGTTGTTTTTGGCAGTCTTGGTCACAGACGGGACAGCAGTCATCGAAAATTTCGCAGAGCTCTCCGCCTTAAAGCCTCAAGGGGAACAATTCTCCGGATGAGCAGGCCTGACTTGAGCGCTAGCGGAGCGTGAGCCACACGCTGCCATGCAGCTTGCTGAGACACCGCGACATTATGCTGCGGCTGGCACTCACAAGCGCGTGCTCGGCGGTCCTGATGCAGCTTCCGCGCTGACGCCTTCTAGTACGTGACGAAATCGACTGATATCCGCATATGCCTGATGGTTGGGCGGGTCTACTCCGTGTAGTATGCCAACCGAACAGGCTGGAGAGAGCTCCGGACGAATTTGGTCCTGGCTGCATCAGGGCTATGCTCGGTACGAGACTTAGCATTACATATCGCCAGATTGCCTTTCATTAACAAGCGCAGTATCAGCCCGGACTCTGCATACATGTTCGTTCGTTTGCTAGTAAGAGCTAGAGAACCGTCGTAGGGCGGCTGACCATCACAGCACAAGTGCATGACTGCCCAAGCCTCGGGCGGTATCTTCGTCGGTGCCCGCCCAAGGTAGCGAGGGCAGTGAAATCATGATGATACGCACAAGGCATGATTTTGCGCTCTGGCCGGGTTCGCAGGATCCGATGGAGATTTGTAATGAGTGACAGAGGCCCAATAGGCCCAAAGACTGCCGGCGATAGATTCGGTGGGCGTAGCAGAGCGGTAAATTAGGGTGAGTAGCAACAATGGTGATGTCTCGATCAATGTTCATAGGGCCCCTAATTCGAATGCTGGTCGAAGAGCGGGACCTCGAGATGATGTGTTTCGTTGGTTCTGCGCAACGGAGACTGTAGATATATCGAACTGGTTCCTTGGGCAATCACGCGCCTTACCTTCCGTGGGATCTTAGCAGTTCGATTCAATCTTTGACCGGAGGTACGTACCCGCCGAACACCCTGACACCAAGCAGCATGACTGCGTAGCCTGCAGATGCACACATAGGATTCATCGGGCCGGCGGTGGGTTGTACGCGTACTTAACGGGGTTGCCAACTACATTCAAGGTTTTGTGATATTAACAAGGACGTTGTGAGTCCAGTCGTATGGGTGCCTCCTGATGGTGATGTAGATGGACTGCCAACCAGGCCGGCGTCATCGTCCTCATTTGCGGTGCTTGAGCTTGGTCCAGATACGCTCGGATTGCTTTCTCCCGCGGACTTACTGATCTGTAATGCATTTAGCTGTCGCCTGCCCAGATATAACCACTAATGAGCTATGTTCAACTTGGCTCTATGTTCTAGTATGGGGCTTTCCTGCCTATAAACTCTGCGGTTCGTACATGGCTTGACACGCTCCCCGCTGGAGTCCTTTTGTGTTTGACCATCAAGATGGCTCTATTCAGAAAGGCTGATGCATGCAGGCATAACGAAAGATTTGTGAAGAGAACAGGCGGTGTTGACCTTGTGGTTGGACAGGGGGCCGGCTAGTTCTAGCATTGCCGATGACAAAGCAACGGTGCCCGTGCGTCGAAGTTTTCACTTGCACAAAACAAGCGTTTGCAGACATCAACTGTGAAAACAAGGCCAAGATGATCGACATTATCGCGACTATTCTCGATTTCTCATACGGTTGTGACATCTGCATAATGTGAACGGCTGCACCGCCGAAGTGCTTCAACAGGATTGCCCGTGCCGATCTCGTGCTGGGACCAGGATTCAACCCAACTGAAAATCTTGAGCTAGCGGCGCAGTGTGCACAATGTCAGTGAACACACTCAGAACTTTCGGTGTACGTGCCCGGCGTCCGTCACGGATCCTGAATCTGGCGGTTGGCCGAATTGGGGAAAAGCAGCCGCGTGCCTTTTCGAGCAGATTTCCAGTCATGGTCGATGCTAGCGCTGTCTCGATATCGCAGGGGGAAGATCAGGCGACTGTACTCGCGCAGGCCTCTGAGCTGGTAGATCATGGAAAGTGGCAGATCTGTGATGATGGCAAAGGCTTGGAGAGAGGATTCAAATTCAAGACCTTCAAAACGGCTTGGTAAATTAACTTGACATTTTTGCTCATCAGGAATACAGCCAGCTAACCTGCGATACTTATTTCAGGGAGTTCATGAACAACGTGGCAGATGAATGCAAGAAGGCGAAGCATCATCCAGAGTGGAGCAATGTGTACAATAAGGCTCACATCCGATGGACGACCCACAATCCGGAGGGTCTCTCCAGCAAGGACACTACCATGGCTAAGTTCTGCGATGAAGCGGCGAAGAAGCTCAACGAGATCGATGTCGCACCTGACGAATTTCGGCTGGGCAGCAGCGGGAAGGTAGAAGCAGGTGACTGCTGTACTCCGAAGAAGACTGCGGCGTAGCTAGAATTTCATGCGCTGTCACCTGCACCATTGTCTAGCCTGGTCTCTTGAACCACTCCACCTCTCTCGGGGGAACATCGCGGCCGCTGGAATTGGGACCAGGACCTACTCTGCATCGGGAAGGTTGGACCATCTAAGCAAGGACTTGCTTGCGCCACCCTTCTGTTCGATGGTATAAATCATAGTGTTCACCTGCCTCAGCAGAGCGCGTGTTGTGCAGTGTCCATGAACACCGCATGTTCCTTCAAAGTGACCGTACAATTGGAGTCGAAGATGGAGGATGCAAAAAGTATCAAGAATATTAACATTACCCATGTTTATTCGGGTGCCGAGTGTGCTATTCATCATTCTACCTTCGCCTTGATACAGTGCAGTTCTTTGCAGAAGTCACACTGCTTACGGACGTCACCGATGGACTTCTCCAGTTCACAAAAGCCCCCGGTCTGGTACTGTATTCCCTCATCTGTCGTTCTAGGCGATCTGCTGTCGCCGTATTAGCCGTCGTCAGTGTCCACTTCCACCTTGACGACGGCATCTTTTGCCTTTCCTTTGTCGGCCATCATCCGGCTGTGCAGTAGATTTGGTGATCGACTTGGGCTTGGGGAGGGAATGAGTTCCTGAAAATCGACCTTGCGAACCCTCTTGAGTGCAGGGACTGCCTCCAGAACAGTTTCGAAGTCGTGTATGATGAGGTGCTGTAGCTTCAGACAACGCTTTGGTATCTGTGATAGGAACGACCGATAGATGCCGCTTAGCAGTGACGACGTGTTCCTGCTCGGCGGAACGATCGTAAGATGTTCTAGTCCAGGCAGGCAACGAAGTGCGCCATCTAGTCGTTCAAGCTCCGTGTTATATAGACTCCATGCGCTCTGTGTCTCGTTTCCTCCGCTACTTGACATCGCAGCAAGCAGTGGAGAGAGATCAATGTCGGTCAATCTCAAAGAAAGCATCCTCACCTTAGCAAGATCTTGCTGCCGGCTTTGTTCGATCCATTTGAAAAGCTTTTGTTGTGAGATGAAGTTCATGGGACGGTTTGATAGTGCCACTGGTGTCTCCATAGGTAGCGACCACTTGTGGTCTCGATCGTGGAGCCTCGCAAGGAAACCTGTTCGTCTTATAGGACAGGCCCGATTGCCTCCACAGGCCGAGAATCGATGGGAATCGTTCTCGTGCAGGACCGAGTCGCGAGGGCCGGGGAGTGTTTTCGTTGGCCCACGAGGCTAAGCTAACATAGTAAGACTGAAACGTCTTCTTGCCGAGACCTAACCGTGCAGGACTCGTAGGAGGCTCCGGAACTCGTCGCGTCTGCTCAGGACAATTGACAGTAGTATGACAATGTGAAACTCTGCAGCGTCGTTGTCAAGCTGGGTGTAGCAAGAGCTGATGGGCCTGCATTTGACCAGGCATGTCATAACTCATATATCCGTCCGACGAGTGTTGTCCATTCAGTTTCAGAGCAGACCCGACCGGTCACCGCCAGCGTCACCAACCGTCAGGTGACACCAATTCAGACATCAACCCTGCCTACCACAAGAAAAGACGTAAATCAAAGCGACACAATCTTGGCTCGGTAGACTCCGGTCATCTATGCGTCTCACTACTTTCGATCAAGAGCGACCTCTGAATGGAAGAGGCAGCCCACCACTTGACGAGGAGACACCATGGGTGCATGGCAAGTCCCATGTCTCTCTCCACAGAGAACGGTGCCGAATTTGCCCATGACGATGGAAGCAGTTGGACACTGCATACGGTCAAGCGACGCAGCGGTAAATGACATTCTGCACTGAAGAACGAATAAGGACTGGCAACAGCCTGAAGCGCCGGAGGATTGGAGGAGGCGGCCACGAGGAAGCCACCAAGTCAACGCGAACAACACTATCAGTAGCACTCGTTGGGCTAGAAAACGCCTCTTCTAATTCCCGCAAACCACATCCTCGGCGTCGAATGGAGACAGGGCCGGCTCCGAGAACATCCGGTAGGACATTGCATGAAGAGAACCCCGAGCCATCGCCCGGGCTTCAGGATAGGAACGTCAGGAGGCAACACGCCTCTTGGCTACATCTGGGCATGTATGCTGTCTCACATGCACCAAAAGCTTGATATATCAAAAGCATGAGCATGGGTGTGAAAATCGGTGGATCGAAAGTTGAGTCAGGAGGAGGGACGCTAGCAGCTGTCAAGACTCAAGATGCCGGATAAGGTGAATGAAAGCTTCAAGGACGTTCGTCAATGTATGATCGACAACACCACAAACGCCTACCACCAAATGTCGATCACTTTATGCAGCCATCCAGGAAAATGACCGAGGCCTGCTCTTATAGACTTCAGCGGGGAGTGTTGTAGGAGCGGTGCTGTATGCACAGGACACATGCGACATGGTTATGCGTTTCCAGGAGGGGGCGTGCGACCAGATTTCGTCGTATCGCTTGTAAATTGGCAATAGATGGCGACGCTGATGCGCAAAAGTCTGCCTATGATTCGGCACTTGAGTCCATGGAGGCAGAAACAGATACGTTCGCCGAACATATCCGTGCCTCTTCAGATGGAAGCAGTGGTCCAGTGTCTCCATTTGATGGCGATGATTATACGCGGGTCTGCATGCGGAAGTTCGAGATGAGGTCAGGCATTTTTCGTCTCTCTTCGGAAGGGCGTGGGTTGTGGCCGCGGTCGATCGTCGCGCTCGCGTGGACGCCACCACTTTGCATCTGGGGTTGCGTCAGTCACTCCACCCCTCGCCCTGGCTCGGGGATTTAAGCCATACGTAAAATCGCACTTTCTTAGTAGGCCACACGTAAAAGTCGATATTATCGTAGGCTGTAAGCCACATACAGTAGGACACTAGGTGTAAGTGTAATTATAGTTAAGAGATAGAAGATTTCCTATATATTATAACTATATATATTAATATAGACCTAATCTTAGTACAAATCTCGCATTAACTATGTAATCAATCACTATACAGGTTGGCCTATATATCTAGTATAAGGCTATAGCTTCTTTAGTAGATTAAGGGAATAGCTAACTACTATATCTACTATCTTATAGATAGTCTTCGAGCTTAATAGGGTTATTCTTACTACTAGTAACTCTACCTCTATAACGATTGGTTTTCTTCGGAGCTTCGTAGAACTATCGCTTCCGCTATATCGACTTATAGTAGCGACGAGGAGGTACTAAATAAGGCTAGATTATAGTATAGATAGTATCCTAAATAAGTAGTACCTTATCTTATTATAGCTAGTCTAAACGAGTATCTAGCTCTTGCGCAAATAAGCTATATAATCGTCGCTTTAACTCAACGTTAGTCTATACTAGAATATCGCTTACTTCGTTACTATCGTAGATATAGCTTAGTAGTAATAATATTACTATAGGTATCTAAGTATACGTAATATTACTACTCTTAGATATATAGGTATAACGCTTATAATAGTTAATAGTATTAGTATACGGATCGCTAGTCTTCTTAATAGTATTGTTACTATCGTAAGTAAGAGTAAGAAGTCGTATATTAAAGACTCGTTATAGTAGCTTATCGATAGGCTACAATATAACGTCTATCTACTTAGTCTTACTATTATTATTAAATAGAATATAGAAGGCCTTATAGTACTTAAGTCGATATAAGCGTATCCTATTATAAGTATTACTATATTCTATACCTCTCGAAGTATCTTCTAATAGCTATTGTTAGCTATATCCTTATCTATTTAAGTAAGTTATAAGCGTAATCTATCTACCTCGATAGTACCTACTCGAATAAGCTAATTAGGCTATTCCTTCTAGCGCCTCTTTGTACGTTCTATAACGCTTATAGATTAATATTTGCGCTTGTATTCTTTACCTTTATATATAGCTACGTTAACTAATATATCGTAGATAGCCTATACCTCCTTTATAGGTAAAGAGGAAAATGGGTTAAATAATAATAATGTTAGATTAATACCTAGTAGGGCTTACTTTAGATAAGAACGTTAGAAGTCTCTACGAGATTGTATAGTACTACGTAATTGTCTAATCGTATAGGGGCTAGTTATAGTAGTAAGGAGCTATACTAGAAGTTTAGGGATTAGTATACGAATTCTTAGTACTAGCGGAGGCGATAATAGTATACTCTTAGCGATTAAGTTTTCTAGGTCCTCTAAATAATAACGATTATTAGCGTAGGACTACCTATTTAGATCGATAATAGAGGGCTTAGTAGAACGTTCTTACTTAACTAAAGCGAGGTATTCCTCCTATATAACCTCCGCTATTATAAGAGATTCCTAAACCTAGGTTTCTTCCTATACTATTAGAAATAGACTCTCTCTACCTAGTTGTCTCTTAGTATTGTCTAGGCTAGCTAGCCTAATTAGGCCTAGCTTAGGGGCAATTCTCCTTTATCTTTATATTTGTAGTCTTAGATAGACCTTTATCCTTTTTATCTACTCCGAATTAGGTCCCTTAGTATGCCTACTCTCCTCCGCCTACGTAACAATGTTTAATAGGTTATAAGCCCGGGTAAGCTATTGTAAGCCTATAGGCTTAAAGGCAAAGGAAAACTAGAGGGAAGTAGCTACAAGTTTAGTACTTAGTCTATAATACTTAAGAGACCGAATAGTAATAGAGAGACCCTATAGTTTAGGGCTAGATACTTTGTAAGAAAGAGCTAGTAGGCAATAGCCTAATCTATAGCTATATAATCTAGGATAGAACTAGTTTAGGAGACTAGGGTAGGAGCCTATAGCAATTTGAGACAAAGATAGGTATATAAGAGATAGATTATGCCTCTTATGTTAGGTATAAAGGAAAATATATACCTATATAAAGATAGGGAACAACCCTTCCTATTAGAGATGTAAGACCTACGTATTAGACACTCTAATAGGCTATCTACTAAATAGATTGAAACTAGCGGAGTAACTCTCTACTAAGTAGGAATAGCTTAACCTATAGCTACAATATAGAAGAGGAAAGAATTTAGAAAGTAGATAGGCTATTAAGGGGAGTTCTAAGAAGAGGAATGGTTGTAATAGGGGCTAGGAAGACTTTAGGGTCTTCTTAGTATACTAAACTACTATTAGCTAATAACACTTTAGAGACTAAGCTTATAAGCCCTAAGACAACTACTTAGAAGGCTAACTACCTTTCATAGGAACTAGTTAGAACTAGTTAAGGTATCCTATATAAGATTAAAGTAGGACTAGTTAATACTAGATAGCTTATGCCTAAATACTGTTTTAGACTCTAGAGAATACTATAAGCCTCTAATACATCTTGACTAGGCTATAGGAGTTATAACCCTACTATCGAGCTAAGGAGGGCCGATAGGTATAAATGGATTATAAACTATAATAGAAGCTACAAGGAATAGTAGGGGCCAAAGTAGGAATAGCAAGTGTATTGTTCTTTTCTATAGATTGGAGCTAAACCTGAAAGGTGTTAGCTTGGATTAGTTACATAATAGTCATTATGTAATCTAGTCTACCTTGGCATCCCTTACTAGGTCACTAACTAGACTATATATTCTAATACTCCTACTTAGATTAGTTAGTCTATAGATCCTAATTCTAACTAATATAATCTAACAAGAATTTCAATTAGCTAATTAGGTACAACAGCTTCTAGATTAGCATAGTGTATCTAATCTACTAGGTTTAATTCCTAGATCTAGTGTTTACCCGCTTAGTAGAGTTTGAACTCCTCTAAGTAGGCACTTTTGTCCCTTTATACTAACTATAATTGTCTAATAAATTCCTAGAACTGTAGCCCTATCTTTGGCTTAGTTAGGCTATTAGCTACTATCTCTTTTATTAGAGTATATTCTACTATAACCTTTCTTTGCTACTAAAGATTTCTAACCTTATTGAAACTAATATTAATATGTTTTAATCTCTTATAGGTATAAGCATCTTTAACAAGAGTTAAAGCTGCCTAGTTGTTACCTATAATCTAAATAGGTCTAACCTTATTTACTATATTAGAATTTCCTTTAATTAATAGTTAGAATAAGCATTCTCCTACTAACTATGTATAGTCTATCTCCCTTAGGAGTACTATAAGGAATT
>LFZO01000477.1:0-32798 GCA_001578225.1 Pseudocercospora musae
GTACTATTGTTATCTAAGAATATTAGACTAGATCTACTAAAGAAGAAGCTTAGCCTAAAGTATCTCGGCCCGTTTCGTATTATCGATATAGTAGGAGCGTAGGCGTATCGCTTAGCGCTACCTACTCGTACGAGAATCTATAATGTTTTCTATATATTCCTACTCGAGCCTTAGAAAGGGCGCGAGGGCGAGGAGTATAAGGTTAGTATACTAGTCGTAGAGGATGCGGATAAGTAGCGCGTAGAAGAAATCGTAAAGAAGAAGGTATAGAAGGGAGAGACTTACTACCTTGTTAGGTAGGTAGGCTAGCTAGAGGAATATAATACTTAGGAACTAGCGGAATATATAGAAGACTTAGTAGCGCTTAACGTATTCGAGGCGTAAGCGGGACGTAGTTAGAGAATATAAGAACGAGATAAGACAAGGTTAATAGATATATACTCGTTTCGCTATTAATATAGATATTTAGCCTAACTTAGAATAAAAGAAAATAATACGTTCGCGACGCTTACGTACTATAGGCGTATAACCTATAGACTAGCTACGAGTAGCTAGTTACTCTCGTAACTATTAGTACCCTCTATCTCCTTAGGCATAGGTAGGAAGCCTATAGTAGTATCGACTACTACTATAGTAGTATATGCCCCCTTTAGGGCAAGGTTCTATCGCGGTTAGTATACGCTTAATAGGCGATAGGGGTATAAGAATAATGCGTACCTAGCGGCTAATCTCTACTAAACTAGAAAGGTTAATATTAATACGCTCTAGGATAGCTACTAAGTCTAGACCATTACTAGTCGCTAGCGTAATACCTACGCTACGGTTACGCTTAAGTAGCGTACCGTCGCCGGTAATCTTGTTCTTATTACGGTAGTAGCTATTAAGAGATTTCTTAACCTCTAGAAAAGCTAGGTAGTTAGTAGACGCGACGTATACGAAGAGAAAGCGATACGTACGATCTACGTATACGTCTAGATACTACTAGATCTCATCAAGGTTAATCTAAGCCTAGATAGGATTATCCCTATACTTGGGGTCGTCTAGGTCGTAAGTAGCGCGCTTAGCGCGAGCTACGCGTATACGCTAGAGTAGCGCGACGAGGTATAGTACTATAACTAGCTTATAGGGATAGTATCCCTTAGTACATCTTTAGTACTTCTTCTTAGTAGTAGGATATATGTTATCCCTAATATATATATTATTTAGATCCTCTATAGCGAGTTAGTTACGAGACGCGTATAAGGAGCGTATAGGGATTATTCTTACTATTAGTAGTTATGTACTAGAAGCATCTACTACAACCTTCTATATTAGGCCTAAATCTCTTACTAGCCGTAACTAGGGTAGTAGGACTAGCGGCGGGGCGCTTGCGTACCGTAATCGGAGTACTAGCTAGGTCTATACTAAGAGTAGTATAAAAATTGTTAGTTAGGACATAAGGGGAGCTTGCGTAGTACTAGCGAGGTACTAGCGCGGTACTAGTAGAAAGCTTAGAAATAGGGGAAGTTTTTAGGTAGACTACGGATACTACTTATATATAGGCTATCTAGTTACTAATAATAATAATTAATACGTTCTTAGGAATACGCTAGACCTACCTAGCTACGTTACTAGTAGAAATATGAAAATTCTACTATATAGTAATAAAGAGTTTTCGCGTAGTAACTAGCTATGCGAAGTAGCGACGTACGCGAGGCGTATTCGAAGCGCTAGAGATACGAGAGAATACGTAGATAGGATAGCTTAATAAGGAGTTAGGTTTATCTATAGCTAAGGATAGCTATACTAGGAGAAAGGGGATAATTATAAGGACCTCGATAAGGTAAGGTCTCTTACTAAGCCCTAAGTGTACTAAGCGGCGCGCGCTAGGGGCATACGCTAGACGTACGTAACTTGTATAGCCTTTTTAACCTAGCGCTCTATATAATCCTTTTAGGAGGTACTTGTTAGTTCTACTACCTACTATATTATCGGTTAGGCGGGTGTTCTATACGTTGCTATATACCTAGCCCCTAACACAAAGTCCTATAGGAAGCGTAAAAGGTAGGCCTTAGCTTCTACGTTAGCGACTCGATTAGTTTACGTAAACGTAGTAAAAGACCTAACTTCGTCTATCGGTTCCTCGAGGGGGTTCATTCGTAGTAGACCTATAGAGTAGTAGGGATAAGTAGTAGAGCCCTTAGTCGAGGTCGGCTCTTAGATCTAACTCTATCCTAGTAGCGTCTTGTATAATACCTAGTAGAGAGTATTAGTACGTACAAAGCTACTAATTGTTATAATTGTATTGAGTTGGTTAATTCTTTTTAGTAGAGTGTTCTCGCTAGATACAAGGTAAGGACGGAGCCATGAGTCATCCTCCATTAGTCATAGGCCCCCTTGTTCCTTCCTATCTTTGTCTCAGTTCCTTATCATGAGGTCTGCAGACAACAGCAATGATTGACGACAAGAAAGAAGATGGTCTGCGCCAACAAACGTCGCGATATTGAAGGTGATTGTCTTCACTGCTTTCTGGTCACGTAGCGATGCAGTCAAAGTTCGTGATGATGGAAAGCACAGTTGCGAGATTTGTGAAAGTCGAGAGTATGTATTTAGAACTAGAGGCTGTGCACTGCTTCGTGGTCGTCAGGGACGACATACATACATACATATACAGGGTCCCCGCGGTGTTTGTATCTTGCTTGCCACAGGGATCAACTTTTGAGACTACTTACCACGATTTCACGTTTGTATAGACGATTTGACGACTTGGACATGCCAGCCGTGCTGAAGACATCTGTACAAAGGCTTACGAAAAGCATTGCGCATCACAACCGCCGAAGCACCACCACAACACCCTGAGCATAGGCGCAACTACCTACTACCCACGATGGGCGGCCGATACAGGTCATTGTCCGGTGCATTGATTGATCCAGAGAAACAACGCAATTCAAATGACTACGACTCAGACGAAGCGCCGTCATTAGTCTCTAGCAGAGACACTTCGGCTTCATATGCGCCCATGCTCGGCCAGAAGAGCGGACCCGCCTCATTCGCATACCATCTACCACGGCGGCGATTCTCACGATACTTCACGCTAGCTATAAGCGCAGTGCTCTTCATCTTCATATGGTACCTCATACGGTCGTCTTGGGCGAGCAGAGCAGAGGTAAGCCTTGGGTTGAAGAAGCCGCCACCTCCTCCTCCAGCATGGGAGCAGTTTCCATTCCTGAAGAGGTATCATGGCGGTATCAGAACGCTGGTCAGCCGGAAAGAGAATACTCCAGAATACCCAGTGAATAACGATGAGGAGATCAAGAGATTGCAGGAAGAGGCGTTGAGGCAGAAGGAGCAGCAGGACCTGGAAGTGAGCAAGGAGAAGGGTTTCCAGAAGCGAGATGCGCTCGCAAGTCTGCGATTCGACCCATACAAGACGAGTAATGTGAATGGCGAGTTTGAGGCGCCAGTCAAGTGCTATTTGGACAACAAGACCAAGCTGGAGATTCCGCAGCTACTCAGCTACCAAGGCGTGACGAAGGGCTTTCCGAACCCAGTCATGGGCAGCTATGATCTCTTCGGACTAAGAGACGACATGTGCTTTGAGAGATATGGAAGATTAGGACCATACGGGTATGGTTACAGCAGGAAGTTTGGCGGCAGTGGTGCTGGTATGGAAGGTGAGAAGGCAGGTGCCGAGCAGGTCTGGGAGGGCTACGAAGAGGAGGTAAACTACAAGAACGTGCAGTGGCTAGAAGCACAACAACGCTGTATCAAGGATAATGCGCATCGATTCAAGCCGACGTCTAACCCCCAGCGCAACCACTTCTTCACGTCCATGGCGACAGGAGGACCAGCGAAAGAGAAGCAAGATGAAGACAAAATGCCGGAGAAGACTCTGAGCGGAAAGCAGTATCTCAACCGCACAGCAGTGATCATCCGAACGTGGTGGGACTACAACTACGACGACGAGGATTTATTCTATCTACGCGCATTGGTGAACGAGCTGAATTTACACTCGGGCGCAGAGTACGACGTGCACTTTCTCATTCACGTGAAAGACGACAACATGCAGATCTGGGCAGACGACGACACCTACCAGCGCGTGCTGAACGATGCGCTACCGGCAGAATTCAGAGGCATGGGCACATTGTGGTCGGAACGGCAAATGGGCCTGATATATGGCGGTGTCGCAGAATCATTCTACCGCGACCTTCCAGTACACGGCGCATACCGAAGCACGTACATGCCGATGCAATACTTTGCGCATATGCACCCAGAGTACGAGTTTCTATGGCATTGGGAGATGGATATTCGTTACACTGGCAACTTCTATCACCTCTTCCAGCAGGTCTCACAATGGGCAAAACAACAGCCTCGAAAAGGTCTGTGGGAGCGAAACGGACGCTTCTATATTCCAGCCGAGCACGGAAGTTGGGAAGAGTTCAAGCAGATGGTGCGCGTTCAGACTCAGCATGGCACAGCCCAGAAAGCGTCGGTATATGGCAAGCTTGGGGCAGATGCTGGCACGAAACACCCATTGGACGAGGAATCACGCAGAGCCGAGAACCCAATCTGGGGTCCGCTACGACCGAGCGGAGCAGGTGATGAGACAGACCTGCCAGACTCAGATCCTCAGCCTCCAACGACCTATGACAAAGACAACTATGAGTGGGGTGTCGGTGAGGAAGCTGACTTCATCACCTTCAATCCACTTTTCGATCCTCACAATACGAATTGGATTCTTGCCGAGGATGTGACAGGCTACAACACTACTGAAGGATATCCTCCACGCAGAACAGCTATTATTACAGCTTCGCGTCTCAGCAGGAGACTGCTCGAGACAATGCATCGAGAGACAGCGCTCAAGCGTCACACCATGTTCTCCGAGATGTGGCCTGGCAGCTGCGCTCTGCATCATGGGTACAAGGCAGTCTATGCACCACATCCGGTCTATGTCGATCGTGCGTGGCCTACAAGCTATCTGGCAGCCATATTCAATAATGGCATCAACGGCGCTGCAGGCGGTGCCCGGACCAGCGTCTTCTCGGATGAGAGACAGCACAATTTCCTCGGCACGACCTGGTACTATCACGCCGGTTTCTCTCCGAATCTTTGGAAGAGGTGGTTGGGTTTCAAGGTCGACAACGATGGTGGAGAGGAATATGAAAAGGCGAATGAAGGCAGGATGTGCTTACCCGCGATGCTTTTACACCCTGTAAAGCAGGTCGATATGATATACGAACACCGGGAAGGTGAATGACTGAGCGTTTGAGAAGCATATTGCATGGCGACGGCGTAACAAGCATTGAGTACGACTGAACAGATACTTGTTCTCGGTAATGTACATTGAACATATCATCAATATCTTACGGCTCCTCCTTTCCTAACCAGAAACCACCACGATTAGACCTCGTTCACAGCCCTTATCAACTCCTGCAGAGCATTGTCAAGACTCTCCTGACTCTGTCCCTCGCTGCTCGCAGAAACAGATATCTTCCAATTCGCCCCCTTCCCTCCCACGACCTCAGCAGAGAAAACAACAGTCCTCTTCCCAAACACCAAACTCTCCACCTGCCTTACAACCTGCAACCCTGGGTAGAAAGCTGCGACAACCCCGAATTCATCCTCAGCAGCCCTCTCCTCTTTGTGGCCATCAACCTCTATACCATCCTCAACTTCCACTTCCACCTCCGAACTCGATCTGCTCCCAGCAAGCAAACCCTCCAAATCAAACCCCTCCTCATCCATCCCCATCCCCTCAATCATCTGACCCATAACATCCTCAATAATACACTTCATGCCCCCAATAATCGAACTGCTAGGTGTGGAATTCGCGGTATGAGTATTTACCCTCACAGGTACGAAGTTCTCAACCCCACCGACAAGTTCCGGATTATTGCGGATCAAGCGGCCGAAGAGGATATCGCTTTGCCCTGTGAGTCGGGATAGGGCTAATGCGACGGAGGCTGTGAAGCGGGCGGAGGGCGTGCCGGAAGGGTTTGGGGGCGGAGGTGAAAGTGTTGTCGATGCGACGAGTGAGGAGGTTGTGGGAGATGGGGAGGGAGAGGTGAGGAGGTAAGTCATTCTTCCGCCGTGCAGGAGGGATTGCCAGTATGTGGTTGAGGACGAATGAGGTTGGGATTGTTGGACGAGGTAGGTATTCCAGCTAGGGGTTGGGAGGAGAGGACGGCCGGCACAAAGGTCTTTGAGTGCGGATGAGAGGATGGAAATACTTGTGGAGTCCATGAGAGCGCGATGGATTCTGAGAACCAGTTTTTTGGTGTTGGTGTGTTTTTCGTGAATGAGGTAGCTTTGGAACCAGGGTTGTCCGAAGGTGAGGTTATGGATGAAGTCTTCTTGTATTATGGTTTCGAGGATGTGTTCGCAAGAGGTAGAGGAGGTTTCTTCGACTTTCATGGGTGCTTCGTAGGATGGAACGATTGTTTGGTAGTGTTTGTCTTGGATCTGGACGAATACTGTTCGGAGCACGTCGAAGTGGTTGATGAGATTGTCTACGATTTGGGCCATGTCGGAGATGAAGAGACTTGATGGGATGTCGAAGGTCAGATAGTCATTTGCTTTGGAGATTTTATCGAGTGTTCCGGAAAGGTTGCGCTTTTGGAAAGGTTTTAGTGGAAGGATGTTCATCGTGGAGGTCGAATGAGACGCGTGCAGAGCGTGGCTAGTCTCCGGCACTGCAGATGGACGATATGCGTACTTGACGTGCTCGGCCATGTCAATGAGTCTGGGATTCTTCAAGACGTCCGCGACTGTAATGATAAGTCCCCATTTGCTGGCAGCGATAGTCAATCGTGTCGCTGCTGTAGAGTCTCCCCCAAGCACAAAGAAGTTGGATTCGGCCGTAATTGTCGCCCGGTTACTGATATCAAGTATTTCGCCCCAAAGATGGGACATCTGAGTCTCGAGAACGCTCAAAGGATCCGATGGACTTCGTTTGTTGAAGCTCTGCTGGGGCGCCTTTGCCTGCGAGATGTTCTTGGCCTGATCGCGGAGCTTTCGACGATCTATTGCTCCTGACTTTGTCCTAACCATGTTAGCACGAGGCACGAATCTTGACGGAACCATATACACCGGTAGTCGTTGTGCAAGCTTCTCCTTTACATCGTTCGTCAACTGCTTCACATAGATGTCAAGCTCCCAGTCCGTATCAGCGAATTCGCCTGCGGGTTGGATGAAGGCTACAAGACTAGGGTCTGCCTCTCCGTGGGCTATTGTGAACTCGACGATAACTTCTTCGACCTCATCTGGAGATAGAAGATCGCGGACATGGTGTTCGATTTCGCCAAGCTCGACGCGATGGCCGTTTATATTGACTTGATCATCCTTGCGGCCAACGAGAATCAGACTGGCGTCTGCCTGCTGCCAGACTAGGTCCCCAGTCTTGTAAAACCGTCCAGTGCGGCCCGGAAAGCCTGTAGCACCACTTGTGATAAATTGAGGGTCGTTCACAAGTGCAGATGCAGTCTCTCCCTGCTGGCCAATGTGTCCTAGTCCGACAAGGGGCCCTTCAATCCAGAGCTCTCCGACTTCTCCAATACCGCAAAGCTCGCCATCGTCAGACACGACCCAAGTATTGGTTCCAATTCCATGGCCCAGGCTGTGCCCATTCAACAAGAGTTGACTTTCATTTGCACAAGTTACTGGGAAAGTGCACTCGAGCGGACCATGTCCGCTAAGAAGTCGGACGTGAGGTGGCAGATCGAGCTTGACAGCTGCTTGTCCCGCCAAGAACAGTGTCTCAAGGTGTGCGGTTGAGGCAAAGTCCACTTTAGAAGCCTGAGATGGCGTCATGTTAAGTAGAGTGCTCTCGAAGCGATCAATGGAAGCATCGAGACTCCTGCTCAATTCGTCTTCTGAGGGTACGCAGAGACAGCCTCCGGTAGTAAGCGTCAGGATGGTGTTCATCCAAAACATCTCTGTGCTTGGAGTCGCGGCATCGTATGCACGCGTTGACGGGCCAGCGCGCAGTATTTCGTTCCAGTAATGCACCCAGCTGCTGGCATTGCTGTGCGAGGTTGAAGTGCCTTTGGGTCGACCAGAACCGCTTGAAGTGAAGTTTACGAAGACCTGCTCTGATGGTTCAAGCCTTGGCAAAGCTGAGCCGGAATGGACTCGAGGCGTCTGAAACCATGCAGCATCAATGACTAGCACATCTGGAGTTCCTAATGTATCGATAAACGGGCTCGTCTTGGCGGAGCATATAGTGGTTGGTGTGCTTATCTGGCTGAGCATGCTCTTCAAACGTGCAGGAGGCTGGCTGAGGTCCAGTGCCAGGCAAGCTGCGCCGGCCTTCATCACACCCAGGGCCGTGACGGTCATCCAGACCGACTTCTCGAAACAAAGTGGCACAACAATACCTGGTCCGATCCCAGAATCGGCTAAATGATGCGCCAGCTGCTCAGAACGTTGGTCGAGTTCATTATATGTCATCTTGCCATCCCAAGCATCGACTGCCAAAGCATCCGGCTGCTTCATCGCCACGTCCATGAAAAGATCATGTACGCATGCGGCTGTCGCTTGGGGCACGACCCCATTCCATGACCAGATATCACGAATGTCGTCCGCACTGGCAAGGCTTATATCTCTCAGGGTTGCCTGTGGCTCACCGAGGATCTGTCGAAGCACATGTCCAATCTGAGAAGTCAGTCGTCGCACTTGATCTGAAAGTATGATGGCAGGATCATAGCGAAGGTTGACGCTCAAGCTCGAAAGCGAGACCATACAATCAATGAGCAGAGTGAACATCGATTCTTCGAGCGTTCTTTGCTCCTTCAATGCCTTCACTGATGTAACGCTACTGCTCCTGTACGAATGTATGCCTAGCATTGTCTGGAAATGCTTTGGCGTATCAGGGCATCTGTTGACTGCTTCGATGGCATCCAGGCCGCCATGCTCGTGCGTGTCAATGTCGCCTGCACTGGACTGAATGGCTGTCAGTATATCGGAGACCTTGGAGTCACGAGTTGTTCTTATTCGACTTGGCGCCATCAGTCCACTGTGACCTCTCTTGGTGACAAACGCGACATCTGTCGAGCCAGTATATCGTGCTTGAAGCACAGCCCAGGCAAGATGCACGAAAGTCCCAGGCCGGAAAGCTGAAGACTCCCAGCCGAGCCCATCAAAAGTTGCTTGGATCGTCGCAGTAGGTCTTGCCAAATAGCTTGGCGCTGGCAGTTTGGGAAACTGGACAGCCTCTAGGTTGGAGAGGTACTTCTTCCAAAACTCCGCTGCGCTATTCCTGCGCTCCACCACGACATAGTCATTCTCGGATTCTTCATGTCCAAATTCACCCATGATGCTCCGCTCGAGAGAAGTCGACCTGAGCTGCTGTGGACTCTGGAGCTGTGTGACGCCCTTTCGTGGGAATTGAGGGGGTTGGATCTGGGCTCAGCTGCTGAACAGGTGGTGGCATCAAAGTAATAGAATGCGTCCAGTTACAGTGGAGTGAGTCGGACGACATGCTTAAGGTAAGGTACAATGCGAGGTACGAGATGCGCAGTGGATAGTGTCTCTACCTTGACCAATGGTCTCATGCACGCGCTGGCCAGGTACCTACATTTTTGAGATGAGCATGACTGCGCCCGATCGAGGCTTGCTGACATGACAACCATCGCGACTTTAACCGAATACATTGATCCAGATGCGCCAGCATGTGGACATCAATGGCCGTCAGAGATTCGAGCGGATTGAGATGGAGAGGCGGGATGTTTCAGCCGACCATGAAAACTTTGGTAGGCCTCATCGCATCCAGACTTTGGACGTCCAAGAAGGGAATGAATGATTCTGAGCGACTTCGATCGCTCGTGATCTTTGGACGTAAGTGTTCGTCACTGAATGAGTTTGGACGACTCAGCACATGCAGACAGACGATGCCCTTGTGTGCATTTTTCTTGCACCTGTTGAAATAGCGGTGCCGAAGAGCGAGCCCAACGTACACAAAGAGACGATCCAGCTTTTGGTCGAATTCTCGCTCTGATGGATGTACTCGAGAAGTCGTTTCGCAGCCTTGACTGCCAGCAGCTTTGTTCTTATGATTTAGCCACGGCATGACCAGGTCAATTAGTGTCGCAGAGTCGAACTAGGCGCCAATAGGTCTCGTCAGGCAGCCCATAAAGATCCAGGGCAATAGTCCAGCCCCTTCTAACAAGCCTTGGTAAGAGATGCTTGTTTAACTATCTCGGGAGACCAGACTAGAAATCAGTGATCGTGTTAAGTGTGTGTGTGTGTAGGAAGTCCCGTGTGTGGCTAGTGTGTGGCTTGACACGAATCACTGATTTCTAAACAAAGACTGCGGTGTGGCTGTGCAGTCACGTGTTTCTGGTCTGAGTAGGAGATAGTGTAGTAGCCGCTAATCTCGCAGCAGCAGTCAATATCATTCCGAGAAGCTTGAAGAAGCTCCTAGATCATGTTGACGTCGCAGACGCGAAGCTAGTTCTTTCGGAATGTGGACCATGACTCAAGGTACATAGCAAAAGACTGTGCTGTGTGCGGTAGTGTTCTGTCAGCTACTGCAGACTACCTTACCAGGCCCATGTGGCTTGGTCACAGAAGAAGGCCACTTCTTTGAGATGAATCGAAGTGCTACGATGCACGACGACATGTGCGCCGAGAGATGGACTGCCGATGTGGATAGCTTGCTGACTGTCCTGATGCAGGACCGTACATCGCGCGACTGTTTTGGGCATAGAAGATACAGTACTCCAGATGCGGATGAGCACACACCATTTCCCGCGGAGTGAGGGGCTTCAAATAGAGAGCTGAACAGCTGTAATGACAACGAGACGACCTCGTGACTCTCACGAGAAACAGAGCTCTAGCAAAGATACGCAGCGGCCGCAAGATAGGCAAGATCGTGAAGACGGCCAAAGGAGCAAAAAGCGTGTGCGGTAGCGAGCCATCGAGAAATGGGGCCGGTGGGTGAGACTGCGAGAAAGAGTTAGACACGAGATGTGATCACTCTCGAGGCATTGCAGTTCTGGAGAGCAGTTCTGGAGAGCACTTCTGGAGAGAGCGGCGTTCTCTCACAGAAGCCAGACGCTGCATTTTCGTGACGACAAAACACAGAGCCCAGGCATCATACCACACCTCGAGCCCGCGGTGGTGTCCTGGAGAGCGGGTGGGCTCTCATGGCCAACACGAGGTTTCAAGGACATTCGCAATTGCCGAAGACTGCGAGTTACAGTAGACGGCTCCTCGTGGCGTGCTGGGATATGATCGAACAATTATATATCATGGTCTGAGGCCGCTCGCTCGACCTGTCGCCGCCCGTGAGAAGCGAGTAGATAATAGATAATGCTATGTTACAATCATGGGCCTTGGAAGTCGCTCCTAAGCGACCTGAGAGGTTGAAGAAGGTTAGGCAAGGAGGCAATTCGTGAAACACGGCATATAGCCATACGACAGACAAAGCCGCTGCTGTCTGGTATTTGTGCAACGGCTTCCACGTGTACGCAGGCATCGAATGTACGGTACGGCTCCATCATTTGTCTGCGACTCGGCATGGTGCAGCAGGATGGAGTGTGCACAGTCGGTCGGTGAGTGTGCTCAATCGCAGGACAACCCTTCCACCACCTTCCTGCTCTGGCTTAACGTGATACGTTGCGACTGGACGGGCTCCGTGGATTTCCAAAGCTGGCGTGCTCACCAACACGTGGCACCCGCAGACGCAGCTAAAGTCAGATGCACTATTCTACAGTAAACTCCGAGCAAGCCACCACGCGAGGCGAATCAGGCAGTGTGCTTCCTCGAGCGCTGCGTGTAGAGCTCACGATAGATATGTGCCAGCATTAATTAGCGAGGACAGAGAAGGCTCCCGCGTTCTCGCTCCACGAACAACATTGCAGGGAGTAAGAAGCGACTGGACTGGGCGAAAGACATGAAATCAGCAGGCACGCGAAAATTGGGGCCAGCATGGCGTCGCCGTCAGGAGTGGGCTCTCCATGGCTTGATCCTGCTTAAGCAGCGTTTGCCGCGTTTCACTATTCTTGGTGTTGAGCATTTCCAATCTTACAGCACAGCGGCTAGCCTGGTGCGATCTCTGACACCACAACGAGGTTACGAGGGCGATGCGCAGAGAAAAATCTCCGAGCGGATGCCAGCATCGTGAGCTCTGTCTGGACTCTGCTGTGAGTCGTGCCTCTGTCCTCCCTCCACTGCCACGGACATGCTCGCGCTCGAGTCATGCTGTGCGCACTTGGACCGACTTGTCTACATGCCTGGTGTGAGCGGATTGTCCAGTTTGAGCTAGGCCGCATGCGCATGCTTGAAGCGGGACACTGCAGCTCAATTTCAGACACGAGGTTGTAGGGATATCCAATCCTCTCGGCGCATGGCGCATGCACATTATTCTCCCAAACTCCTTGATGCCGTGACACCGCCTACAGCGTCTGAACACGTCGGAGGGCTATAGGCCTTAAGCTTGACCAGGCAAACGTCGACTTCAATTGGCAGAAACCCTTGCTAGTCAAAATTTGGGGAGAAATTGATAGCCTTCCGAGGTGATCAGACGCTGTATCAAGGCGGCTGCTGACGGCGAGAGCTGGACGGGGACTCTTCGGGCGAGCACGTCGCAGCAGGATCAGGCTCACATACATGTCGCATGCAAAGAGGGAGCTTGCCGCACGTGTCGTGCAACATGTGGCAAAGCTCCGCAGCAGCAGTTTCAGAAGTAGATACAGCAGTGTTTGCAAGTTGCAACGTGTGTCTGCACGCAGAACAAGCAGCAGATCGATGTCAAAGGCCAGACCCCGGCGTGATTGCCGAGCACCAAAGCCTCAGACCGTCAGACGGTTGGTTGCAAGGCGTCGACAGGCAAAGGCAATATTACTGAATGTTACCTAAGCTGATGGCAAGGAGATTCGACAATTCGACAAGGAGATTCGAGTGCGTTTCTAGCGGCGTCGATCGTGCGCCTCCACACGGCTAGAGCGGCCAGTAACCTTTCTCAGCGCATCATGACGGACAGTCGGATGCTTCCTGTGCTGATGTTACTGAGCCCGCTGGTGCTGACAGGAAACGGTTGTTGTTGAACGTGGCGACGAAGCAAGGTACGACAGTCAAGCGAGTACAATACTACAAACGCTGCAGTCTTGTTCAGTTTGGGGACGTGTGGCGCCGATGCCGCCGAGCAGCGGGCGGAGGAGCTTAGAGGACATGATGCAGGTTTCCCACGTGGCTGCCCATGAAGCTCAAACTTTGAAGTCCAAGCGCAGCCACGCATGCACGAGAAGCGGCTACGATTTTTGACGTTGCGTCTGTCCAGCGGTCGCGCGTGGCTCTCACGCTTGGAGGGACGTTCTGCCTTGCTTGCCAGGGAATGTTTGCATGACCTTGCTGCGTAATCGCGGCGACTTGTCCGGCGTGAATTGCGTTCGGCGGCAGCAGTAGGTAGGCATGAAAGAATTTTCCTCGCCGTTGAAGAAGCGGACATACCGCGCGCTGTAGTGTGCCGCCCGCCCACTGCTAGCTTTAGTCACGACGGAAGAAGTAGGCAGTAGTCATGCATTGCGATATCCTATGGCTGGCAGCTGGCTTGCGAGGCAGACGCTGAAGGTGCCGGCAGAAAACAAGCTTCAGGCCGGGCATGACGGGAAGATCAACAAGATTCGTCACGAGGCCATCACATGGCACTGATGGCAGCAAACGAGTCGGTCGCCGGGAATTCTCCGCGTTCTGTGCGCCGTTTTCGTCGAGCGATATGTGCGTGAAACAAAGGGAAAAGGGAAAACGTGAGCATCGCATGCTGGCGAAGCGGGTGATGCATGCTGTGGTGAGCGAGCGCGTGTGCGAGGGATGCTGGCGCACACAAAGTACGTCAAGGACAATGCTTGTGAGGGTGGTGAAGGGCGGGTGTGTGCAGACAACAAAGAGGCCATGTTCGCACAGGAGGTGGTCGCTGATTCTAGTGTGCCATGTGCCGTGTGCCGTGCCGTCCGCAAACGACCTTTGGGGCTTGCGTGGGGCCTTGGGCGTGGGATGGATTCGTCCGCGTGGTTTGCTGTGTCGTGTGAGATGTGAGATGCGCGTGGTGAGGCTGCGAGCAGAGCAGAGCAGAGCAGCGAGCAGGCTGGGCGAGCGCAGGCCCCACTGCCCTGGCTATGGGAAAGCAGCTCGCGGCGGTGGTGAAAGTGGCAGGACAGCGCTCCACCGTGCGCCGGTGACGGTGACGGGGACGGGGACGGGGACGGGGACGGTGACGGTGACATATGCCTTGGACTGCAGCCGGTCCGCTGCTGCCCGCCGCCGACGGCCGTGCTTGGAGCCTTGGACGCGCGGTGCCACCGCATTGGCCGCTGCCCACGAGTCTCATCCTTGCCGTGCCGGCGTTGTATGATGCGCCAGATCAGCAGCAATCTGACCGAGCCAGGCTTGGTGCAGAGCATGGGTGCAGGCGTGCAGCGTGCAGCGTGCAGCGTGCAGCGTGCAGGCACATGGGCTCAGGCTCGTCGTGCTTCTTCCTTAGCCAGCACTGCGAGCCCTACCCTTGCTAGCCGTGCCCGGCCCACTCATCTGTTACTTCAAGACTGCCATGATACCCGCCGGCTCATCATATGCTGGCACATCCCGCATTCCATATCATCAGCATTCCACCGCACGACTCTGAAAAGGAAGCCAAGGCCCACGAGGTCTCCGCCACGAGTTGATCGCACGCGCCCTTCCTGACGTAACAATCCACCCTTTACCCTCGCTACACGCATCGACATTGCCATCGACTTCGACTTCCACACCCTACGCCGACATCTACGCCACCGACACCGACACCTGACCACAGCGCCCAGGGCGAAGCCAGCACCCTCACTGCCTTGCTGTCTGCCCCGATTCTGACCATCGACCACCATACGACGAGCGACGACGGCAAGGTGGATTCCACACAGAAACCCGCGGCCGCGAACCCTACCAAGTCGAAAGCACACTCCCGTCTGGCGTCCTTCGGCCGCGCAGCGTATCGTGGGATTGTGCAGACGACGAACGTACTTCCCTCTCAAGGCGAGACACTGCCGAGAGTGCCTGTCTCGCCTTCGGACATCGGTTCGCAAGACAAGCGCTCGGGCGCCTCGACGCGCTCCAACACCTCGTCTGAGACTGCTCTCACCGAGGACTCCAAGTCTGATCACAAGTCGCTGGACGACCGACGACTACCTCGTGAAGACGCTGCAACTTGGCGTGTTAACGAGAGGGAGTTCGGCGGGGAACACGACACGGAATCTTACGAGAGATTGCTTCGGAGAAGCCCGCGCATGATGCATCAAACATCGTCAAAACTGCTCCGCATGACGGATGATGACCGGCCGTACACGAGGGTATGTTTGGTTTGCTCTCCTCATTGTTTGTCTCCTCATTCACACATGTGTGTTGTTGTCGATGTGTAAGAATTGCCGTTGCCCACTTCACCAGCGAGTCCAGTCACAGACATCGATCCACTATGGCGCATAGAGATACAATTTCTCGCAAAATGCCTAGCATTGTCGAAAATCGACTACCTTACTTACAATGTTGCTTGCAGGATTTCAAAGACCTCTTTGCAACGCTCATGGTCAGCTTGCCGCTTACAGCCCATCGAGTACGATTCTCGAGATATGAACACACTTTCACGACCGAAGAAGCGATAACGAATCTTGGTTCGTTAAAATTTTCACAATCCAACCGCATGCCAGATCCGAGAGACACGTCCAGAATAGTAACCACAACGACTACAACGACTTTCTCTATGGCGAGGGAGATGGCCCGCAACACTCTCGGACGAATGTTGGAGGCACGCTTCATCGAGTCTGTAGACGGTAGAACAGACTTCAGCTCGAGGAATTCGGTGTGGCAGCTCACCCCGAAAGGCATGCACATTCTGGCACGGTTCTGTCAAAGGAACGGTATTCACCAACGACACGTCAATGAGTTATTGGACTCGCCTAGGAATATCATGCAATTGGTGATTTTGGAGCGGGACCCGGAGACTGATGCGATCAGCCACGATCAAGCGACGATCGATGTAATCTTCCGAAGGTTTGCTGGTGACACCGGACCAAACCTCAAGTCCATGTCCACTGCATCTGACTCAGACTCAATGAACGACTACGCTACCGGGCTTGTGGGCGTGAAGATGCAACGTTCGCGACGAGCGGACAAAGATGCACCTTACGTGTTCACCGGGAAAGCAGCATTCGATTGGCTGATGGACTGTTCTACAACAGTTGCTAAACGCGAAGTCTTCGACCTTGCGAACCTCTTCATCCAAAGTGGCTTCATCGAGCCTGTTGGAGACGAGCGACATGGTAGTTCAAACGGGGCAGCTCCACGGTTCGCAGCATCGAAGACGCAACTCTATGCGGTTACACAAAAGGGGATGCGCGTTGCAGGATGGATCACAAGTCCTAACGGCACTGTCAACGGGGAGGCGACGGTAGCACAAAGGGCACCACAAGGGGCGGTTCGTGACTCGAATGTGAACCGCATGACGATCATTATACGCGACCCAGCACTACGGCTCCTGTTCCGGGAGTACCTTCGAGAAACACACTGCGAGGAGAACTTGGCGTTCTACGTTGAGGTGAAGGCGTTCCTGAATGAGTACCAGCGGGCAAAGCGCGGCTCCTCGCCTCCACGGCCGGATGTGATCAGGGAAACCCTCGCCTCGGCGTACAGCCTTTACAACGCTTTCCTTGCTCCTGGCTCTCCATGCGAGTTGAACATCGATCACAACCTTCGAAACGCGCTTGCCGGCCGCATGACCCGTGCTGTGGGCGAGGATGAGCAGATGATCCAGAGCTTAGACGAGGTCGCAGTGCTGTTCGACCAAGCGCAAAACAGCGTCTTCAAGCTGATGGCTAGCGTGAGTTTGTGAATGTGAGGCAATCGCGTGACACGAACGATTCACTGACTCGCCAATAGGACTCTGTGCCAAAGTTTTCGAGAGAACCCAAGTATGCTTCGATCCTGCGAGAGCGGAACTTGGAGAGCATGCTCGCGGCCACCTCGATCAGTTAGGGACTCAAGGCCAATCAGCTGATACCTTCCTGATCTTCAAGCGCTTTGTCGCGATGAATCAGCATGCATGCCCCCATGGCCCGTCCCATTGACTTTTCACGCACGCATGAATCCCTGGATCCAGCTCGTGTCGGACACTCCGACAAGCGGTTGGAATGTATGTATCGCGCGGAGTCTACGCCCGATCTGGAGCATTGTCCCAATTTGAGCATGACCCAACACATTTTTTTGGCGACTAAAAGAAAGGCTTTCGTCCCAATACGCTTTGCATGGGACGTCGATTACTGCTTTGGAGTATGCAAGCAAGCAGCAGCGTCTGGCGTTGGGGGAGCGAAGCGTTGATCATGGAGTCACGCATTGCGTTGGCGTTTTCTTGTTTACAGGTGGTATGTCTTGTTCTTTCGGGCACGGCGATGTCATAACCTACGAAGCATTCTAATCAACTTTGCCGGCTGCACCGAAGTCTGCAGCCATTGGAGGGAGGGTAAAGCTGAAGCAGGCTCCGTGTTTCGGGCCTTGGATCTCTGCGCGGTTTGAACGGCAAACGACGGCAGCGGAGGAGGAAAGCATGGGCAAGCATGTGGACTGAGACACTGCTACGACAACCGACTAGGCAGTCCTCTGTACAGAGGAAATTTGTACAGTACTTTTGACAGTGAACGACCGCTAAGAACCACCTGCAAAAGGCGCTTGATTCTCTCCCTTCAATAATTGATGGATGAATGTGGTTCAAATTCGTTGCCAGGCAGTTGGGTGTTTCCCGGGTAGCCGGCGCGTTCGCGTAGATTACTTGCAGCCTGCCGCCTTTCCTGTGTTGACATGCTCGACATCGTCTTCTGGTGTACATTTTCCCGGATTCGGTACGACACGATTGCATTGCATTTGGCGGCGTTTTGGGAGTTGCATTCGCCATGGGTGGCCCACCTGGAGTAAGTGCTGGCTGCCACGAATACGAATACCGCGCATGTCCTGGAACTGACCTCATCAGTCGCAAGTTGCGCCTCTTCCCACCAATGTCCCCTTTCGCGTCGTTTCCAAGACCATTGGATGCGGCGCATATGCTTCGTAGGTCTTGCGCATGATACACATCTCGTATGCCGGCGGGCGCTGAAGCGCATAGCATCCGGAAAGCAATCCCTCAACACAAATCAGGACCTGTCATCGCGGTCAAGTTCATCAACAAAGACCACGCCTTCAAAGCAGGACGATTGCGACCAAAGCAGCTGCACATTGAGCTCTCACTACACAGAAATGTCTCGCCTCACCATAACATCATCAAATACATCCACCATGGCGAAGACGAGCGATGGGTCTGGCTGGCACTCGAGCTGGCAGAAGGTGGAGATCTGTTTGACAAGATCGAGGCCGACGCAGGAGTGGGAGAGGATGTTGCACACTTCTACTTCACACAGCTCGTGAGCGCCATTGGCTGGTGCCATGGCAAGGGCGTGGCGCATCGAGACATCAAACCGGAGAATATGCTCCTCAGCGCAGAAGGTGATCTGAAACTCGCAGACTTCGGCTTGGCTACACAGTTCCTCGAGCCCAAGACCGGCAATAGGAAAGTATGCGCCATGGTCTGCGGCAGTCCACCATACATTGCGCCTGAGATCATTGCAGTCGGCAATACGAATCAGAAACGCAAGACCGGCGACGACAAGGTGGGCTACGATCCAGAGATCGCTGATGTCTGGTCGTGCGCCATCGTGCTATTCGTGTTGCTTGTCGGAAATACACCATGGGACTCACCTGTCATTGACGAGAGCTATGAATATCACGACTACGTCACCTCGAAAGGCAGGCCCAGCGATGACCTCTGGCAGAACATACCTGCAGAGTCGCTCAGCCTTGTGCGCGGCATGCTAAACATAGACCCCGGAGATCGCTTCACACTCGATACTGCCAAGAAACACCCATGGTACACAAGACCGAACGAACACATCAACCACAAGGGTCGAGCAGCCAACCCGGTGGCCCTCGCGACTCAGATGCTCGAATCTCTGCACATCGACTTTGCCGCGCCCGTACAAGCTTCACAACGAGGGAGACCTCCGAGACAGTCGCAAGGCGATGCTATGGACATCGATGGCATGGAGCCCGGCCATTTCGCATCTACGCAGCCCGAAGCACCTATCGCGGATGCTCCCTTTGACTGGGAAGCACCACCACGCCCAGGAGCAGGTGGAATCTCAGCATCTCAACCACAGACTGTCCACGACCGAACTACAGCAGCCGCGACGACGAGCTCGAGGAATGTTGGTGTCGATGTGCAGGATCTTTTGGCCGAAGACCCATCCATGTCGCAATTCTCCGCCACGCCTTCAGTGCCCTTGACACTAACCCAAGCCGCACGGCAATTCAACCACATCGTGCCAGCGCACTCCTTGGCGCGATTCATGTCTCTGCTCACGTTCGGACAGCTACTACCGATGCTTACGTCTGCGCTGCACAGGCTGAACATCCCCGTTGCACCACCTAGTCACGCGGCTTTAGACGGCCGTGAACAGACTGTTTCGTTACGAATCAAGACTCTAGATGCTAGGCATCAGCTTTTGCACGGCAACGTGCTTGTTGAGAAGATTCGTCTACAAGGCAATGCTGCCACGGGGACTGGTGGGGTGGAGGTGCTCGAGGTGAGATTCATCAAAGCCAAGGGAGATCCTTTGGGGTGGAGAAGACTGTTCAAGCAAGTTGCAGTCTTGTGTAAGGATGGCATTGTTGGGGCTGGCCAGCAGTGATATGGCGCGGGATTGGGACGACACAAATTTCAGGAGCATTGCTCGGACATTGCGGTGTCGAGTCATGACATATGAAGCTCGCACGAGGCACGTATCCCTTCACGGATGGGATTGGTAAGAAAGAGCGAGGCACTCTTGGATCAACAGTAGTGCTGATGGATGCATGCACACGAACAGTTCATGACTAGGATCCACGGTCATGATAGGCACCAGTTGAAGGTTCAGGAGGCGAAAATCAGCCACTTCTGCCCAACGAAGAGTGATGGTGAAGCAAATGCTTCTTCGGCACACTCACATTTGTTTCTGCGTCCAATACAGACAGACATTGGCAGCACATTTCACCAAGATCTATCGGCTCGGATACATGAAATATCCACGTGGTGCAAGCAAGTATTCGAGCAGCATTCGAAACGAAGCCGGGGAAGTGATTCGCGGCAAAGGGAAGTAGCGGTCTTGGCTGAAAATTCAAGCGAAAACCACTCCTTGAAGCTCAAGGCTCGGCATGTAGATTTGAGTGCCCAAGTCTCCAAACCATCCCAGTCGAAAACGTGCGAGGGCGTGTGAGCTGCACTGACATTGTCGCGAGGGGTGATGGTTGCGGAAGCTTCCGGGAGACAGAGGGGAATAGGAGTCAATATTAATGCCTGGAAGAAGAGCTGCCGGTAACTAGCCCAAGTCAGGTATCCTCTTGCGAACTGGCAGTCTGTGAAAATCAATGGTGGAAGAAGGCTGACTGTGACTTGGGGAATCCTGCAAAAGCTCGTTCCTTCATCACAGCCTGATATCCGATATACGAAGTCCTGCATCTGTTCGAAGCTAGGGTGAGACGTGATCTCGACTTTTGGTCTGTCTCTCAATCCTCCAAGCTCTCTCATCACATCAGGTTCTGCGAATCTTCTCTGCGGCAAACCTGGTCATGGGCGCGTGCTCTGGTGGCAAGCTTTGGCACCGACCGGTCCGCTTACCGTGCCCAGTCCGGACAAGGTGAGGTCGTGACAATGTTTGTGGCCGGAAGTCTATACCAGGTTCAAGCAGGCAGGGCTAGTATTGGGGATGGTTATTAGGGCATTGACGGGAGGTTGCGGAGTCCTTGACTGACACGTGCAGTTCTCGAGGGGTATGGCCTCCCCTTGGGCACATGGCTGGTCGACTTCGCAGTATGTACACTTGGGCAAGGACATCGTAGATTTCTCGTGGGTTCCTCGCTGCTGTTGGGCGGTGCTGCATTACATTGAAAGTCCTGGTGCTGCCAATATGTTAACACATCCTGTACCGCATGCACTGCAGATGTTTTAGTCAAAGCTTCATTTGTGCAGCTTTCTCGCTCGTGACTTGCGCGTGTTGCAGAATAATCTGCCTCAAGCATAACGCAGGATGCCACGCGTATACGTCTTGGCGAAAGCGTACAGGCCGATAGGCTTCAATGGAGAAATCATAAATGCCATCTCATCGGGGAAGGTAGAATCTGCGAATCTGCCTTCCTTGGCCTGGTCAGACACGTGTCGCTCGCCTGGTCCTCACATGCATTGATCTGACATGGATGGCCATTGTTTCAGCTCCTGCTTCCTTGCAGACAAGAACTTCTATGGCACTGGTAAGTTCTATTGAGCGCTTGCTTCCGTCGTCTGAAACACAATCACTCAGCCTCAAAGATAGAGACACGGCAGTGTTGGCCATGACCTAAGAAGATTGATGTTGCTGCAAGAAGAATCTGTGTTCGGATTGTCAACATTGTCGAGCACCACGGCCTGACTGAAATTCATATCGCGGTACAGCGTGTGAACGCATCGGAAGGCTAGTTATCAATCTCTCCCCATTCCGGGCTAGAAAGGGTTTGGGCCACCTGAGACGTCGCCTTGACTTTTAAGCGTAAAGAGAATATGATAGCCCTCCGATGCGTCAAGCCGCTGTAAGAAGCTCTCGATGGTATTGCAGCTGCGTGGCTGATGCAAATGCGATGAACATGACTCCCGTGGGACTGGATGAGGCTGAAACCGCCGATGAATCCTGAGACGAACGCTGAGCGAGGAGAACATGTTCCATTTGGAGTATAATCCTGATGCCCAGCTAAAGTTGCAAAGCACGATTGACACAGCGTGAGAGATCGGTGTTCAGACCAGACTCTGGCATGCAGTATCCCCTGTCTAAATTTACACTGCTTCGTATACACCAGATCCGAACATGCTTCGTGTGTAATTGCCTCGCTATTCAGCAGGGGCTTGCCGTCGAATGAGAAAGATCATTGTGCTGCAGTACAGACCTGGATGCTGATGACACCACTGAGCCGCCGAAGCCCATCTTTCAATCACCCTTCTCCTCAGCCAAAGAATACCACACTTCCATTACTCCACCCAAAGCTCGTCAGTCACGGCCAATATAGCTCTCTGGCCCTCCAGCAGCTCTTTGACCTGCTCCCACGAAAGCGCCTTCCTAGTTTTCTTCACTAGATCTCCCATCGCAGCTTTCGTCACCGTTCGAGACCGCTTGGCGAGTGTCGATCTTCCTCTGACCTGTTCATATGCCTCAGCCGGTCCCAAACTAGGGCTGGGAATGTCGCCGTCGTAGATGTACTTCATGTGCTTCAACAGATTTGTCCAGTTGGGTAGACTTCCCTTGGTTGGATCCTGTCCATCGACAAATGCAATTCGATGTTTGACTCGGTTGTTGACCGGCGCCTCATTATCTGTCTCAAGACCCATCTTCTTCATCGCTTTGATCCACCGAACAAGCAGAGCAGGATCAGAGTCTGGCAGCAGACACAGGAACCAATTCTCATAGTAGTAGATGGCTAGTGCTTCAGAACGAATCTTTCGAGACACGTCCAGAAGGCCCGGGCTCGGTGCACACATGTCGATCTTGCTGTCCTGGAGTAAAGCCAGTCGGTAGATCTTATTCCTGAGTTCTGCGGACAACCTGAAAAATGGCGACTGGCTGGTAGCGGCAGGCGTATCTTGCGTGGAGCCGGACTCGATAGTGGTTTCAACTGAGTTGTCATGATTGTTGGCAGAGGGGCTCGCGGCTCCTGTAGTACTCGGGAGGCTGCCCATGTTAGATGGAACCGAACGAATCTCGTCGCTCGCCTTGATATCCTAGATGCTCGTCTTGCGGGCGGTGCAGCGACATTGCGCCCGTCGTTGGCGGAAAGCGAATTTCTGACAGGTATGCTGTTGATTGAGTAGTCGCGAAGCAGTAAGCGATCAAGAGCAGGCAGGTGATGGTCAGATCTGATGTGCTCAGACCAAAATACATGTTGATTCTACGACTCACATTCACTCTGTATTCTACATTCACTTCCATCTCAACAAGATTCAGACGATTCTATTGACCGCCAGACCTTGCTCGCAAATGCCATGCAGCATCCTATCGTGCAACTGGCGGAAGTCGCATCCTGGAAATCACTCATCCATCCAACGCCTATCAGTTCCGGCCAAAATCACCCTATAATCATCCAACAAATCCTTCACCTGGCACCAGGTAAACCGATTCCTCGTCATATATACAACACGTCCCATAGCAACCATCGTCATCCTCTCTATGTCAGCGTGCTCGCGACGCAGCCGAGAGGAGAAAGTGCTGGGAGTATCGTCACTGACGGGTCCGGGATCACCGCTTTCCTTCCAGCAATCGAGCGGCGTCATAGCGAAACAAGGTACCAGACCTTGATGCATATACTTCAAGTGTCGCTGAAAGTTGTTCCAATTCGGTCTAGGATTTTTGCCACCAGTCTTCCCGTCCACGACGGTGATCTTGAAGAAGACCTTCTTACCCCAGGGCTTATTCGAATCTATTTCCAGACCCATCCTCCGAAGACTTCGGACCCATCGCATCAGTAATGCGGGACTGTAGTCCGGTAGATGAATAGCGAAGCTGTTCTCGTAATAGTATATCGGTATTGTCTCGTTGCGAATGGCTCGAGAGACTTCCAGCAGCGAGGGTCGTCGATAGTTTGGTGCTGTGACGTTGATATCGTCATCGTGACTTCGTAACAAGACCAATCGATAGATTCGATTCTTGAGTTCTCCTGGCAAGTTGGTGAGGGATGGCTTCTTGGTGATGTCCAAGAGTTCGGCAGTATTATGAAGATCACCGCCGTCCAGCAAGACGCTCGCGACAGCATCGCAGAGGTATCCTGACGCTTTCACGCCCAAAGAGTTACGGGACAGGGCGGTTGCGAGAGTCGACAGTGCGCGGGAGTCTCTACGAGGTTGCAAAGTCGCCATGGATGGGTCTCGAGAATCGCTCGTGGCGAGTGGAGGCAATGCCATGGCTTGAGGGTTTCTGCTGTTCAAGAAGGACAACTGTTTCAAATCAAAGTCGAGAAGAACCAAATTCGCCAGATGTTTCCACTTACATTGGCTTCACAAGCTACCAGACTTGAGCTCTCAGCTCGGTACCACTGCAAACACTGGCAGCTCCAACCGCACAGCGACCCTTCTGAACGTTACGGTCGACTTTGAGCCTCAGATCTTACTCTCCTTGTTCTTGGCCTTACCTTGGAACGCCCCAATTTTTCCAATCGTCTCGGGATCATTCAGCCTCACCTTCAAAACAGCCGCCTCCCTTGCACCAGCTTCCCTCAGTTCTCCGATCTCAGTCGGCCTGCTAACTAAACCCTTCGCCAACCGTAGACTCTCAGCATTATAACCCCCAATCCTCTCCGCAATCCCCTTCACTCTCTTAATGAACCCTTCAGCTCCAACCCCATCGCTAAGCACCTCCGTCACGAATCCACAAACCCACATATCCTCAGCACTGACCCTCTCGCCTGCAATCAACAATCTATTCGCCCTCATTTTCCCCATTACTTTGGGGAAGCTCCAGCTACTCCCACCCTCGGGAGCAAAACCTAGCGGCATGAATGGTGTCTGGAAGAAAGCTTCGGGATGAGCGTATACGAGGTCGAAGTTCCAGAGTTGTGTGCAGCCCCAACCTATCGCTGCGCCGTGGACGGCTGCGATCAGAATCTTGGGATATCCTTGGAGGACTTCGCCTAGAGAAGACCCAGCGGCGATTTCTTGTTCGATTGTTGGACCTCCTGAACGTGGATCTGAGAGGACTTTGCCGGAACAGAAGTGGCGGCCTTTACCTGTTCTAGGAGAGCATGAAAGTCATGAGATTTGGTGTATGAATGATTGATAGATCAGGACTTACACGACGATTACTTCGATGTCTTTCTCTTCTTTGGCCCAGATCAAAGCATCGCGAAGATCGCAGTATTGCTGTAGTGTGAAGGCATTGGAGATGTGAGGTTGGTTATAGGCAAAGAGGACAGCGTGCTGGGAGATGATTTCGATGAGGATAGTTTGGAGGTTGGAAGGTGGAGGTGCCATGGTTGCTGGCAACAGGAGACAGTTCCTGTCAAGGCTGGGCTTGTTGATGGGCCATATGATTGAGGACGAGAAGTCTTGAGCTCGACTCGTACCAAGCATGTCGTTCGCGTGGCACAGTGAGGAGGCTTTCTGCAGGTACATCGGGACTCGGCTACATCCCCACATTAGATCTGTATACGCCTAGGTCAATGAGATTGTGATATTCGTATATATTGATTGGCGTTTCAAGTCACGGTCGACGTGTCTTGGTCTTGAATTTTCAAAGAATGCCTTGGCTCAGTCAGTGGTCGTATCCACTTCCCGAAGAGGATCTCCTCACATGGACGTTCGATCATTGCGACTATGACAAAGATAAGCCAGTGAGCACTGCATTCCGTGGTAATGCAGCTCTACGATGCTCATGCTTACCAGATCTACATCGACCTCGAAAATCCATCTCGCACGCTATCATGGACACAATCCCGTACCATTGTCCAACAGCTTATCGCGGGTTTCCACGCGGCAGGTCTCCAACCAGGCGATTGCGTAATGATAGCTTCGTTCAACGACATGATGTACTGCATGCTCTTTCTGGCCGTCGTGGGTGCAGGTGGGATCTTCACTGGCTCAAATCCGGCTTACACGCAGTATGAAATCTCGCATCACGCCAAGACTGCGAAAGTGAAGTACATCATAGTTGAGCCAGAATTTCTTCCTCAGATCTTGAAGGGTAGCGAGGACCTGGTCGAGAAGAAGAATATCTTCATCTTCAATGTCCGTGGCCAGGCATGTCCAGAAGGCTTCAGATCGTGGGAATGCCTTCTCAGACATGGAGAAAGAGACTGGATTCGATTTCGCGGCAAGGATAGATGTAAAAAGACGGCCGTGGCTCGACTCACTACGTCAGGGACGACTGGACCTCCCAAGATGGCTGTCCAGAGTCATTACAACGCCACGTCGTGGTTCACGATGGCCTCTGAGATTTCCGTCCCGCCTTGGGAAGTTCGCAATCTGTACCCGCTGCCACTGTTTCATGTGGCGACAGTACCAGCAGTACACTGTGGTCCACTGAGGAGAGGTAATACGTCCTACATCATGAGGCGCTTCGAGCTTGAATCGTTTTTGGCTGCTGTGGAGAAGTATGAGATTTCTTTACTAGGCATGGTGCCGCCGCTTGTGGTTGCAATCATCAATAGCTCGCTTCGTCATAAGTACTCTCTAAAGAGCGTGCGGAGGATAGGTTGTGGTGCCGCGCCGCTGGACAAGGACTCGGGTGAGAAGCTGAAAGAGCTCTGCGCTTCAGACTGTACTTTCACACAGGTGCTAGGTTCCACTGAGACGACTGGTGTTTTCACGCTGTTCTACTATCCTGACGAGGACAACACGGGTAGCGTGGGCAATATTTGGTTCCCGAACTCGGACGTGAAGTTGATTGACGACAGTGGGAACGATGTGACCGATTACAACGTTCAAGGTGAGCTCTGCGTTCGAGGACCGAGTATTATCGATGGGTATTTCGACAATCCGAAGGCGAATGCAGAGTCCTGGGACCAAGACGGCTTCTATAAGACTGGCGACATCGTGTACTGCGATGGTAAGACCAAGAAGTGGTACATTGTAGACCGGAAGAAGGTATGTCTGCCAGCTTGAATTGTTCGACGCAGCCTGCTGACACTGACACTAGGAATTGATCAAAGTACGTGGCTTTCAGGTGGCACCCCCGGAAGTGGAAGGAGTTCTTTTGAGCCACCCAGATATCGTTGATGTAGCAGTCATTGGCTTGCCTGCGCCCGCAAACTCCGATGCCGAGCTACCGCGAGCATACGTTGTACGAGCACCCGGATCCAAGATCACGGAAGACGATGTCCACAAGCTTGTTGCAGAGCGCTTGGCCGCGTACAAGAAGCTCACTGGTGGTGTCAAATTTGTGCAAGAAGTGCCCAAGAGCGCCAGTGGCAAGATCCTGAAGCGTGTTCTGCGCGAAGAAGCTCAGCAAGAACTGGCTTCTGGAGCCGGGTGGATGCGTCCGAAACTGTGATCCGACTTTGTACTTATTTGTCAGCTCCGATGGTGAGGCAGCTTTTTAGAACAGGCTACGACTGTGATTGATCGACATTACTCCATGAATTGCGTGGCTCGATCTACCAGCTAGTGAGGGTATATTCATCTAGCCACTGCGCTGACCGGCTGTTTATGGCTATCCTTCTTCGCGCTGTCGTTTCCGCCGACCATTCTCCCTCCTTCCTTGCGCTTGACTCGGCACCACAAGCCGACTTCTTTGTCCATGATGAACTGCCAAATGACGCCAGACCAGCTGTAGTGGCAAGGCAGATCTTTGTAAAACTCATTCGCAATGTGATTGAGCTTCCATAGCCTGGTCCACGGAATTGCTGGAAAATCGTGGTGTTCATTGTGCAGGCCAACATTGTAGGTGACGGCGTTGAGAATACCGTAGTACGAATATGTCTCAGGTGGAGGTGCACGCTTGGCAGCCTCTGATGACTTGGCCTCGAGGTTCCGGGTGTGCTGCGAAAATACGTAGTGCTCCGCAATGAAGTGTCCTGCGCAGGGATGTAGCGATCCCGCAAGGAAAGAGCTCATGATGAAATATCCCAAGGCCTTTCCACCGAACTTTTGAACGACCATGTAGTCGAAAAGGAGCTGCACAGCAACATTGAGAGCATGGATTTTGGTCAATGGCAGCTGATAGACCATCATTGGTCGCAGAGCGTAGAACAGGATCTGGAAGGTGGCGAAGAATGCCTTTCCTGCGACCGAGTCCAAGAACCATGCCTCAAGCGCAGTCGGCAAATCTGTATCCAATCCGTCCACTCCCAAGCTCTTGTGATGCGTCAAGTGGTACGGCCGAAATGAGGCAGAGTAGGGAATACCGATGGGCAGGTTGGCGATCATTGCGAAGAGTCGATTGGGAAGCGGCGACTTGAATGCCAGATTGTGTGATATCTCGTGGATCGCGAGGAAAAGGTTCTGGTTTGCTGTGGCTCCAATGACATATGCTGTGAGGAGGAAAGGCCAAGAGAATAGCGGAGTGTTCCTCAAGGCATAAGCGCAGGCAATTTGAAGTCCCACGACAGCGAGAACGAGGGGGATTGTCAATGGCTCGGGTCCGCAGAGCTTCAGGACCTCTGGATGTGCCTTGATGATTGCCTGTCTCCTCGTCTTGTGTGGTTCCTCGGTGTATGCCCAAAAGAAGTCGCTCGAATTGTTGCTGTGGGTGTCAGATGAGGCCTGCTCTTGCTGCGTGCTGTCGCTTCGGTTCGTGACCGAAGCCTTTCGTACAGTGGCGGTAGTGACTGACGAAGCTGACATCTTGAGTGCTGCTTGTCGGCTGTGATGTTGTTGAAGTGGCAGTGGCAGTGGGAAAGAGCAAGAGAGGTGATGATGTCTCTTGGATCCAGACCGACATGCCAAGAGGACCCCTATATAGTTCTACGCGTGGGCGTAGCGCTATTGGTTGGCTGATGCGGTAGGCGAATCCCCTTGCTGTGGTTCAACGCAGAAGGCTAATTTCAGCCGCATAGTATAGGCTCTCGGAGACCGTCGGATAGTAACGATTATAGTTAAGCGCGAGGCATTTCTTAGTAGCGGTAGATAGACCGTAGGTTAATATTTGCTAGTAGATTAGATAGAACAAGCCGCTATAAGTACTATAAGGATTACTAAGCTTATAGATTAAATAGCGCTAATAATAAGAAGCCTCCTACTAGAGGTAAAGAAGGGCATATCGATACGTCTACTATAGTGTCCTCGTCGTTACTACTACTATTACTACCGCTATAGACTCCGCTAGTTAATCGAGTTATTATACTATAAGATTACTATAATTATTAGGAATCTTCGCTACTATTAGTTATCGAGATTAAGGTACTAAATAAGGTAAATATAACTAAGTTTAGAGCCCTATAAAGGAGGGTTATAGACCTCGAAGATACTATAGTATAGCTCTTCGATTATTTAAATATAATAGTTAGTAGGATACTAGATACTATAGTACTATATAGAAAGTAGGCTAACAAGTAAGGTATAAGGGGTACGTAGGTCTATAAATAGTATAGTAGAAGGAGGTAAGCCGTAGACGCGTAGAAGTCGATTTAAGTATATTCTTTATATAGCGATAGTACTAGTAAGAGTATCGCTTTAAGCTATTATAGCGAATAATATAGTAACTTCTAGGAAGGTACCTTACTACTACTAGTATACTAGTAGATATAATATAGCCGTTTCTACGCGAATTTGTAGTATTTCTTTATAGTTTAGATCTATAAGCGTACTAGCCTCTATACTTCTACTTTACTCTAGTTACTAAGGTATTTATTATCGCTATATTAGCTAGATCTTACTTATAATATCTAGATAGAACTAGGTACTAAGCGAGCCTTAATCTAAACTATCGCTACGAGAATAGTAGCTTATCCTTTATATACTTTAAGTATAAACCTAGTAGTACTAAGTATAGTTATAGATATAGCTCTCGGTATAGAATAAAGGATATTAATAATAGCTATATCTAGTATATTAAAGAATAATACAAACTAGGCTCTTACTAACTTTAGCTAAGTACTATAATAGGACTATAGTTAATCGTAGATATCGACTCTATCTATAAAGAGATTATAGTCGATAGACTAGCGTAGTACCTATAGTTTAATATATCCTAGTCTATACTATACTATCTCTCTTAGTCGCTTTACTAGTATACTTTGTCTACGAGGTTTTTTACGCTCTTTCTCGTCGAGTTTATTAGGCTAATATACTATTATAACTACCTAGACGAGGTTCTTATCTTGCTATACTATAGCGACTATATCGCTATACTAAACGCTAATATTAGGGGCTAGGTATATAGTAACGTATAGAACACCCGCCTAACCGATAACATAGTAGGTAGTAGAACTAACAAGTGCCTCCTAAAAGGATTGCGTAGAGCGCTAGGTTAAAAAGGCTATGCGAATTACGTACGTCTAGCGTACGCCCCTAGCGCGCGCCGCTTAGTACACTTAGGGCTTGGCAAGAGACCTTACCTTATCGAGGTCCTTATAGCTAAATAATTACTAGTTATAAGGAAGGATTATACTAGCTTTGTTTACTACTCTAGAAAGGGCCTTTAGCTAGTCTAAGCCGATAGCTCTCGTAGTACTATAGATAGCGATACCTATAGCTCGAAGGATATAGAATAGCTTATAGCTACTAAATAGGTTATTACAATATAATATAAAGAAGTATATCGTTATAGGAAGTTAAGAAACTAGCTAGATAACTATACGTAATATTAGTAGTAATAGCTATACTACTATCTACTAAGCGAGATTTAGTCTAGTAATAACTCTACTAATATCTATATCGATATAGCTAGTTATAGGACTCTTAAAGGTAAAGGAATAGTAGTATCTAGTATTATAGAGTACTAGTACGTAGTATCCGACTAGAATTAGCTTACTATAGACTATAGTTATATAGCTTAACCTACTAGTAAAACGTACTATAATTTCGTCGATACTAACTTCTATACGAGGCGTTATATATAGAACTCGCTATTACGAGACTAATATTCGTTAATATCTGCCTACCTAATTACCGATATATATATTACTAAACCTAGCTAAATCTTTACCTTAGCGACTATTACGATCCTCTAATTATTAGCCTATTTGAACGTAGTATATTCGTTAGTAAATCTAGTAATTATAGGTAATAGAAGGTTCGTAAAGAATAGCTAGAAGAAGAGTAATAGTAGGTTATATCGTATACTAAATCTACTATCGTAGTTAGCTAGATAGGTCTCTTAATATTATCTATTTATATAGTTATTTATATATACAATTAGTAGTAATTCGTCTAGTTAAGTATAGAAGCTATTAGGAAAGTAGATACTATACTAATAATACTAACCTTCTAGTAGAATATAATATTCTAAGTTATCTATTATAGGTATAGTCTCTAGTATTAACTAAGTTACTTTCTATACCTTCTTAGGTTACTATATAGTATCCGGATCTTCTATAGCTTCCTTAACTTCCGACTCTTTAGATATATTATACTTCGGCTCTTTATCTATACTAGTTATGCCCTTACTAACTATCTAAGCTATATTCGTATTACCTATATTACTCGTAGTATCTATAAAGTCTATTAGATTACTACTATTTAGTTACTTAATAACCTTACAAGGATTAGAAAGTAGACTATCGCTAATATATATATAGAAGATTAGTTATTCTATAAGAAAGCGATTATATAAAAGAGCTAGAAGTTATTATATAAAAGAGCTAGTAGTAAGGTAGAAGGCATATAGTAGAGTTAGACAAGGATATTTATTAGTAGGAACCCCTATAAATACTATCTACTAGACACTTACTAAGTAGTCCGCGGAGCTACGCATAGCGCTATTAAGTTAGCGCTATATCTATCTTAGGAGACTAGAGCGAGAATGTAGCGATTTTATAATTATTCTAGTATATTAGTAATAAACAAATAAATGAGTTTAAGGTTTGACTTTCCGGACCGCTCTTGCGGCCGGAAACTAAGTCGCTATAGGATTAGAGAGAAACTCTACGCAACTAAGTACAAAATCGAACTAATTATAGTATAGAATAATTAAATCGCTATTCTCGTCTAGACCGGTTCTAGTAGGTTTTCGGGCTTTTGTATAAACATTTAGTAGGGAGTATCTTCTATCTACGATATTACTACTTAAATACTAAAATCCTATAGTAAAAGTCGTACTCTATATCGGATTCGAGTCTAGCTATATACTCCTTTTTTTTCCGAGATCGTCTAATATCGAAATTGGGCCTAAATATGTTATCGTCGTTACTAACGCGTCCTTCTAGGTAGCTATCGCGTAGTATATCCTTAAGTCTACTTTCCTTCCCTCTACCAAGCTCTATATACCTTTAGTATACTTCCGTAGCGGAGGCTAGCGCTTCCGCGTAGTCTCTCCGGTCCCGCTAAAGTAGTTCTAATCTCTTATCGCTTATATCTAATAAGTAATCGGAATCCGACTCCTTAGATAACGAGCTAAGCGACTCCCTAGATAATAAGCGACTCGTAGAGCGGCTTAATCGTAGTAGTATAGATAAGAGTAGCGGGTCTAATTAAGGCTATAGTAGAAAAAGAAGGTATCGTTAGGAGAGGGCGAAATACTACGAGGTTACGTCGAAAATCCGAGAGAATAACCTTACTATAGTAAAGGTTATTCGGTATTAGGCTAGTAATCTACGGAAGAGTTTATATATACGGCGGCTTAGTAAGCTATCTATATTACTTAATACCAAGTTAAAAAGGCATTAGGCTATCTACCTTAGTAGTAGTAAGGAGAGTAGGATTATTCGCGATCTAGATCGCTTAATTAGGAAGAGTCTATATAGGAAGTAGTAGAATACTACGGTCGTGTTAGGGGCTAGGTATGTAGCAACGTATAGAACAACCGCCTAATCGATAACATAGTAGGTAGTAGAACTAACAAGTGCCTCCTAAAAGGATTGCGTAGAGCGCTAGGTTAAAAAGGCTATACGAGTTACGTACGTCTAGCGTGCGCCCCTAGCGCGCGCCGCTTAGTACACTTAGGGCTTAGCAAGAGACCTTACCTTATCGAGGTCCTTATAACTATCCCCTTTCTCCTAGTATAGCTATCCCTAGCTATAGACAAACATAACTCCTCGTTAAGCTATCCTATCTACGTATTCTCTCGCGCCTCTAGCGCTTCGAATACGCCTCGCGTACGTTACTACTTCGTATAGCTAGTTACTACGCGAAA